>NCKU01001319.1:0-26720 GCA_003675995.1 Dinothrombium tinctorium | reverse complement strand
AAATTTCAAAACTTCTGTTTGAAATTATATCTTTTAGATGTAAAAAAATTTAAGAATTTCGTTAGCAATCAAACAATGTGACTGGTAACAACCACCCGTATGAACAAGTTCAATTTAGAGAGATATTAGTTCTATCGCATTGAATTTTAGGAAAATTTAAATACGATTTTCAAATAAAGTTGAAAAATTTGTGATAAATTACAGGAATAAGCACTCAATTCATTTTGAGACATATGTTAACTAACTAGAGTAAGAGTAGTTTTCGGAGAATTGAGACATTAGAAGTGTTAGGTGAACATAACTATCATCGTTACCGTTGTTATCCTTTTTTTTCGCTTTTTAAATTTTAAAATTGAAATCGGTTTCAAACCACCGTGCTTGCTGCGAATATTCACGCAGCATTTAAAATAAAGAGAACTAAAATATCGTAAACAAGCAAGTCATTGAGTAAAAAAGAACTTGAAAGCGCTTCAAAAAAAAATAGTTGAAGCGACTCCAAAAACCGTTAGCTTGAGAGAGTTTGTTCTACCAAAAATATTTATTATGAGAAAAAATAAAGAGTTCGATACAACCAAGAGAATAAAACAGCTATAGGCATTCGTTCAATAGAAATCTAGAGCGATGATGTTGATTTAATATTAGCTTAAAAGCGTTTTGCAATTCTTTAAGAATAATTTTAAAACTTTCGATTGATAAGAATCTTCAAATCTTTCTAATTTTAATGAATTGTTGCTGATAGCAAAAGATCTTTGGGAAAACAAAAGATGATTTAACATTTACTCATAATTTACATAATTCTTTACCACAAAGAATCAACTCTGTTGTAAATTATAATGAGTTTTGCGCTCGATATTAAATTTTTGAATAAAGTTAACTTCTCGAATGAATCAACGCTTATAAATCTAAATTATATTTGAAAGATATTGAAAAAGCAAATTAAGAACTTAAAAATTAAATAAAACTTTATTTAAAATGAAGCAACTGAAAATGCTTCGCTTAAGCATCGAAGAAAAAACTTCAAATTACTCTGAGTTGGCGCTACTGCTACATGCCCCTCGATGTAACAGAGGCACTGGAGCCTGAGCTTCATTCTCCTTTTACTATCAAGGAGGGAATTCGTTCCCCATTCATTCCAACGATACACCGTTTCTCTCTTAGGTCTCACAAGAAACCTCAAGGGTCGTATATAGCGTTTTGTACTTTAGGATAAATGTTCTCATCAACTTTCTACAATCAGATTAAAGTTAGTAGCGCACGAGCGGTTAAATGCGAGAACTGGCGCAGTGCACATGAGAAGAAATGAGCGGAAGGTAAATCCTACTTATTTTTAACACAAACGAATGCAATGAGTTTGGCGTATAAAAGGCGAGTGGATTACTTTGCGTTACATGGCGCGCTTATTTGAGCGATTAGCGTGGGATTCGTGCGTGAATAGACAATGATGCTTGTTTAGCCTGAAAACCGTTTCGATATAAAAAATGAATTTTCTTTCGGAAAAAATGGATGAAGCCTTTGTTGATAAAAGTTTGTTCATAAAATCTTCACAAAGTTAACATTTTAGTTAGTTACACGTGAATTGTTTTCATAGTTAAAAGTTTAGTTTGAATTTCTTACATTTCGCTAATCCATTCATGTTTGATTTTAATCTCAATAGTTGTGTCCAGCTGATCAAAGACCCATTTTTGTATACTCAATAATTTTAAAGAGATAATGTCATGAAAGAGTAATTGAATTAGAGCTCTTTCAGATTTAATTGATGATTTAACTTAGGTACGCTCGCTGTATGGCGAATTAGCTAATTTCACTTTAGTTTTAAGTTCCAATTATGAAATCTTTCAATTCAGATACTTCTCGTTGAAAACACCAGAAAACCGTGACCAACTTTCAAGTGATAGTCTACTCATGTACGCGAATAGATTAACAAAAATCACGGTCAAACCATAGCTTTTTTCATGTCTTGTGCTCACTTTATAGTTTACGCGGGTGTATATGACTTTCGTTTACTGAATTAACAACTTGTGTGAATTTAATTTTAATCTTGACAATTTAAAATTTTCAAGGAGATAAAGTTGTTGAAATGCAAAAAGCAGCAATTGCTTTATGCATATAAAAATTTTGATTTGCATTCTATCAAACATTGTTCATCTTAAATGGACAATATTATTAATTTATTAAACCTTGCGCGTTTTGTATTTGTGTATTTTGTATTTTGCATTGTGTATTTTCATTCAATCACTTAAAATATCCAGGAAATAAAGATCATTTAATTTCCAACATCATGTTGGTTTAATTTTTTCGCACTGAAAAACAATATTAATTTAGAAAATTTACACACACTTGTGCTCAACAAACCATTTTCCATCTGATTAATCAAGTGAAATTAAAGAATATTCACATAATGGAAAATTTATTTATTTTGTGATTTATTACAAATACAAATTCATTGTGAAACATCAACATCAATAAATTTGATAAGTGTATTCTTGTTGAATAAGAAAATAAAGAAATAAGTAACAAGCAACGCAGCTTAATTCAATTGATGGAAACCCAAAAACTATTTCCGCGGTCAATCAGACTATCGAATGTGACAAAATATTTACTTTCGTGGGAATAAAGTCTACTATCTCATCCACTTAGTGGGTTAGTTTGTACAGTTAAAGAAAGAGAAAAGTTTACGGTGTTGGGGAAAAGAATTGGGAAGCAATGAAAGAGGAGTGACCTCAATTTCAATACATTCGATTGCTACAAAGCTCTGAAGTTTTTTTTTTCGCACAGAACTCTGGGTTAATAACATAACATAATAAAGAAACCATAACTCGTGATTTTTTTTTGTAAACCACAACAAATCACACTGAAATCATAACATAACATATTTTATTCCTTTAAAACATTTCTGACCATATTTTAAATATAAAAAATTAGATTAACAATCGATACAAATTCTAATTCTAAAGAAGATAATGTTGCTGCCATTAACGAGCTCAACAATTATCAATCATCGCGATTTTATTTGCACACATTAATTCCACATTTGTAAAGTGAGTTTTGAACAAATGAAACAAAATTTAGTAAAAAAGAGCGAATAATTGTTAACAAAACAAAATGAGCATCTCTGTTTGCATTAACTTTCTTTTATTTGCATTCGCTTTGATATGTGATAAGAAAACAACTGAATCCTCACTTAGTCGATGATTGAGCAGCGATCAACCGATAGGCATCCAGTCTACTTTCTGAAGCAATCAATTTGTTGAATTAGGAAATTAGTTTTTCATTCATGTCCCAGTACTCGAAGTTAGAATAATGTTGAATTCGTAATTAATCGAATGAAAAATAATTTTAACAATTGCTTTCGGCGAATTATGTTTCGAGCTTTTTCTTTTGATTAATTCGCTGTTGTTACTTTCGAGTTTTTCTTTGCTTTGAAAATAGACCTTTTAGAACTTTTAACAATAACTGTAAAATAAACATTACAACTGTTGTACAAAACACAAAGAAATACATTTGTTAGAATTTATGCCAGAACTGCACTAGAAAAAAACAATTTAAGGTTGTAATGTAACATTTGTGTTAGTTTACAAATTTTCCTAACTGTAGTCTAACATTAAATAAATGAATGAAAAATCCAAAATACAAATACACTGAAATCTTTGTATGCATTAAAGATTGAAGTCGCTCCTATTTCACCGCTTTCCCAATTCTTTTCCCAACAATATAAACTTTTCTCTTTCCCCAACTGTATTTATATACACTCAATCGCACCATTGTTGGGGTTCTATAAACAAAAAGACGAAAAATGGATCCTATGCTTATTGCCAAAAATTACCTCTGTTTCCGCGGTTTTTCTATTCCGTATATGCTACTCGCCGCTTGCGTTGGGACACTTGTTGGGACACTCGCGCTTTAGACGCTCGTTATTCAAGTAACTCGTGAATCGGGCAATTAGAGAATCGGAGAACTCGTTCTTCAGATTAATCGATTGGATATTCGCGATATGAACACTCTTGCTTCTATCACTCATTCTTCGTACAACTCAATGGCGACTAGTGTTTAGTACAATCGTGTGAAACCACTCGATCTTCGGACAATTCGCGGACACGGGGTATTTTATTTATAGAATTCTTTACTTGTTCTAAATGTTTATAATTTTTGTTTACACAAATCCCAACAATAGGAAGATTTCTGTGCGATTGAGTGTAAGATAAAAACTGTTCATTGCGAAAACGCGCCAATGACAGGAACAAGGCAGTGTGATGAATTTTTTTTCTGTGTGAAGGAGTGATATGAGAAATGTTTGTGCTCAGAGTAGAACGCTTTATTCACTTAAGAATTTATCGTTTCAATTTTTAAATTTTTTTATAAAACATATTCATCAACAAATTTAAGGCCCACTGCTCATATTTTCAAAAAATAATTTTAAGTGATTAAATCCAAGGCATTTTTACTTTGAATTGGTTTCTTTTTAGCTGGGTCCTCAGATTGATTTTATTTTCTCGAACATATTCTCACTAAGTCTTTCCTTTCCTCTTTTTTTGTTTAGTTGTTTGAGATCACGCACGTTAAAAAGATAATTAAAAGTAAACATTTCGATTAAAAACGACATTATATTAAGATGGATTAAAAATTTCAAAAATTAGAATGAAAATTACGTGCAGCCATTACAGCGAATAAGTTTCACTTTATTTCAAAGTGAACAGAGTGTACTAGTTTGGACAGAAAAAAGCTTCACTTCTAAGTGAAGTAGGCGAATATAAAACTTTTTTCTGTCCACACTAGAACATGTTTTATAAATTCTAAAGCACAAAAATTAAATATTAAAGATTTTTAAGATTTTAAAAACATTTTAAAAAGATTTAAAAAGATTTTAAGACAATTAAGTAAAGATTAGAGATTAAATTCTCTTATTTTTCTTCAGAGTTTTTTTTAAATATATAGTTTAAATGAGTACATGATAGAAAGATATTAAAGTACTGAAAAATATGAATAAAAAAAATTAAGAAAATTGGTAAATGAGAAAAATAAAATGACAAAACTCTGTATTTGGAAGTTTTGTATTTAAAGTTAATGTTAATGTTAATAACAAAAAATTTAAGCAAAAGCTATTCATCTACAGGGTGTAACTTTCGAGATGTCCACTAGTTTTTTCTTATTCAACCATACATTTAATTCATTTAAAACGATCGATTTTTTCAGTAATATTCGCCGAACAAAACGAGCAACAAAATAGATGAATCGGTTCACACGGTCAGAAACGCTAGCGCTTTTCGCAACCGTTTTAGCCGGAAAACGCGTGTTTTTAGCGAGTAAATTTAATAAATTAAAAATTTTTTTAAATGTTTTGATTTGATTTTTTTGCGAGAAATAAGAAAAAGAACATAACATCGGTCAAAATGTAGAAAGATTGGCAAAAAAATTTGAAGAATAAGGCAATGCCCGAGAATTTCCGCAAAATGATAAAATGGGAAATACGAGGAGATAAATTAACAGAATTCATTCAGGTTTGTTTGAGTAGCCAAATAAATCAAAAAGAATCCAAATTTAAAGTAATGACAGTGAATTTAAGTAGAAAGGGAAGAAAAGCCGGACAAGATAACCGCATAACAACCACTTTTTGAGCGCAATTTAAATGCCTGAGTTTATTTTTTTACGGCAAATTCTGATTCATTTATCGGTCGACATCGCTCTGCACAAATATTTTTCCCCGATGAAACATTGTTCGGTTATGAAAACTTCAGAAAAACCGGGTTTGAGGATTTCCCGATGAAAAAATTATGCAAAGAGTCCATTTGAAAAGGATAAGATGGTCGTTTGGTGTGCGCTTTATTTTAAAAAGTGATTAGTCTTATCTTCACGGACAACGAAACCGCACTGGTGTAGACATTCTAACACAATTTCTTAATAAAATAAAATTGACCGAAATGATTATTTTTTTCTACAAGATTAGGTTCCTGCAAATAGTCAAACGAATTCGCTACTTTTTGAAGAAAGAACATACCAAAACCGTTATTTTGAAAGCCAGGAGTGCGGATTTGACTTCTAAGAGTTTTTATCTTTGTGGGTATCTTTGCGGTCAAAAATTCTTATTACTTTTTTAAGAGTTAGGTTAATGAATATCGTGTCAATGAATTAGTTAATGAAATTAAATTAATGAATTAGTTAATGTAGTTAATGAATTTATATATGTTAATGAAAAGTGACCGCTAAAATAAAGTATTTCGTTTGAAAATATTCAAAATATGCGAAAAAGTATGGCTTCTCGGTTAATTCAATCGAAGCTCAATGGAGTGCTGAAAAGTTATTAAAGAACAACTTGTGGACATTTCGAAATTTACGCGCTGTATTGCGAGAATTTCGCTACGATTTCTTCATTTTTTCCGTTAATTTATGGGTTAATGACAAGATTTCTTTGGATTATCGACATTTAAGAGCTTTGAAATGTTACGAAATCTTTTATAATAAAAATATGAATGCAAATTCAATCAACATGAAGCCTTCAACTAAATCGCATGCAAAACATTATGTTTAAAAAAATAAAATTGTTTTGTTGCGCATTGAGCTCAAGATTACGCGATTTCGCTATTGAATATAATTTTTATTAGTTAGATGCTCAAATAAATGCGAGAAATTTACACTTGAAATGATTCGTAATATTTTAAATTTACTTTATTTTTAAAATTGATGTGTTCATAAACTCGCTGGGAAACAGCCTAAAATCAAGATTTCAAGTTAGTAACTGAACTCGAAAAAAGTAAAATAGAGGACAAGAGCGTAGTGAAATGAAGTTTGCAAACAATTTTTGTTTTTCTCTCAATCGATTCAATCATTTCTAGTCAATCGTGCAGTTTAATAAATAAAATTTCATTATTTCGCTCTTTCGTTAAAATTAGTCAGAAGCTGTGAGTTCTTTTTCTACTGGAAAAAAATTTACAAACACCGGCAGGAAGTTTTATCATTTGAAACACGTACGGAAATCATTAATAAAACAAATTTTGCTACACTTTCACTGAGCTTCAATGGCAAAAATAAGATGAAACATCGTATTTCTATTTTTCAAAATTTGTGAGTACCACAAATCAAGTTTCAAGCTAATGATGATGTTTGTTGATTAACATCAAATAGAATATCAGAAATAAGAATTTCAAAATCGGAATCAAAATTCGATGATTAATTTTTGCTTATTGTTTGACAGTTTCTTCATAAGTTTTTTCATGCAAATCTTGTACCGTTTCTTCAATTGTTTTTCACATTGAAAAAATATAATAAAACTTATCATATTTATAAATGCAAAGTAAATAAATTAAAATCAGAAGTGCAGCTCTATACAAAAGAAAAGTTTCAATTATATAGCGTAATGTTGAGTTTTATTTGGAAGAGTCATAATACTCTGGTCATCCTTCAACAGCGAAAAGCAAACTTCGTTTGAAGTTTAAACTTTTTTTGTGTGTCTAGAGTAGTAAACAAGATTCATTTTTTCAACTTAACTACTCATCAATCTATCTAAAAGTAAAAGGTGTTCAAGTAAAAATTGTTTCTGAATAGGCGCTCTCAAGTAAAGCGAATAATGCAAAGCTTGTTGATAGAATATTCAATTTGAATTTTTCTATTATTATTAAAGCCAAAAGTGCGCAAAAACAAAACGATTACATAAAACGGGAATTTTTTATTTTAGATAGATGACAATAATGAATTCTGAAATAGTGTTTCGTTTAATTTCTTATACTATTGTACGATCAAAGAATGTTTTACAATTAACTCCTACAAAAATTATTTTTTTCGCTGATCGAATGTTTTTGATTATACGAGCAGAATAATTGATTGCTAACTTAAGCACCTGATCTACAATAAATAAAAAAGTTTGTGTAAACGTAACCAATTCAGGCTATTTGAATTTTAAGTGAGACATTTTTTTTGTTCAAATAAAACAAGCCAAAATCGTGTTGCTTTCACTTTTCGTTTGCATTCAAAACTTTGCTCAAGGCGAGAATCAAGAATCGCCTACGCAAGTTAAGTATATGAAAAGTGATTTTGGTTGACGATATTGCATTGAATTCTACAAGAAAAAAGAAAATGAAAATTACGCTTTTTTTCAAATCGAGTTTACGGCCTTTGTTCGACAATGTAGCGAGAATGTAAATTAGAAGTAGTTTCGGAGTCACATTTTGTAAAGAAGCGATCACTATTTCCGTACAAGGATTGATAAGTGGAGGATAGAAATGAATTTGTTTCTATTATCTGTTTGGCTTCTTCTCTAATCAAACCGCTTTTAAAGTTACGAAATTCGAAACATAAGCAACATACAGTAGAGTTGTTCTCAGCTTTTGAGCTAAAAAATCTTCCGTGATTCGATGTTTGCGTGTCAAACGCATCAATCACGACAAATTCGCTGTGATTCTGTTCATTCTGTTCAATTATATCCTCTGTTTGTCGTAATAATAGACTTGAAATTTAAAACTGGTTAAAAATGCGAAGTATTGATTCCTGAAAAAAAAAATGACAAGACTATGAAATGAATTGCACACGTACATCTGCAACATCGCAGCATATGAAAAACATGGAATCAAATTCTCGCAGTTCTTCTCAAACGTGTAATGCGATTTTGAAACAATAGAATATGTTCATTGCATAATATTACAAAAATTACGACAAACTTGATATCAATTAGTCAAATCTATTCAACGAGCAAATTAAAAATGATAAATCGAACTTGTTAAAGTACAAGGTGTTTCGCAATCGATACGAAAGCGAACAGCAGATTACATTTGATAATATCGTAGATTTCATTCAAAAAGCAAAAAATAAACGAGTAATGAAATAAGCAAACAAAATTGGAAATCGTGAAATGAAAAAGCGAGTCTGGCAGCGTTCCCGTACGATGTGCATCGAGTGTCACTTTGCGTTAGAGTAACAAATGCGAGAAAATTAGTTTTAGTCAATGCACAATAAGACGAAATTAAGAATATCGCTTCTCAAATGCACTAATTTGCATTCGTTGCGCTATTTTCGGTCTTCGCAGCGCGCACTCATTGTGCGATCGGAACGGCTGCGGCCACTTCATTAACGCGAGACGACTATAATCGGCCGCGTGAAAATTCCGTCACTGTCGAAACAAAGTGAACACTGAAAAATGAAAAATTAGCTGCTTTCACGAAGCGAGCGAATGTTTATCATTGAAATTGGAAATGCTCTTGGAATTGAGAGTTTGCTGCTCTAAAAAAGTGTTTCGGGTTTAGACGCTAATTGCGGTAATTTTTTAGAACGCAAACGATGTATTTGATTGAATGAAAGCTTTTCGCAAGTGTGTTCGCTGCGAAATGAACACTTCTTGATGCACTAGTCGTTGACAACTGTAATTATTAACGCGCGACGAAAGCACACATCGCTCGCTTGTGGTGTGTTTGTGTGCGTGTTGATTGAAACCGATTTGTGAAGCATGAACCAAAACATAAGAGAGCCAGCCGACTGTTTGGTCTGCGAAGGATGACGAAACTTTTAGCCGTTTTCGAAGACAATCGCAAAGCGAATAAGGCGAGAGCGGCGAGCGGTCGGACGCGAGCTGCGGGCGCGCGGCACTCGAGCGGAGAGCGGAAGGGGAGCGACGGTGTATGCATGTGTACAGTGATTAGAGCGAGAAATATTTGGACATATCGTAACCGGGAGTCGTTAAGCGTGTCGCGCATTGGCCGTTTGCCACTGAAGTCGCGCGAGTGTCGCACTGTGAAACGGGCCTCAGCGAGCCAAAAATAACCGCGACGCGGCGCAGAGGGCGCGGCGAGGCGCGGGGCGCGCGCGCGGGTGTGGCGTGAGCGCGTGCAAAGAGCGCTGCCCACTCAAGGGGCGGACGGCGCTCGCCTCGGACGGGGGCGACGCCGCTGACGGCGCGTGACGTCAGCGAAGGCTTTCGGAGTACTTTTATAACGCATCGAAAGCGGAGAACGCGACGAAAAGCGAACGATCGCCGCTCTCATTCATGTGTGTTCACCCGAACGCAGTCTGAATCGCCGTTCTCTCCATTTTCCGTTCTCAGCTCGAGTTTCGATCGACCAGTGAACGCGGGGACGTGTGAGCGAACGCAGTGCGGACGGAGCGACGACCAGAGGCGAGCGATGGGCGAAAACAACAACACCGCGGTGACAAACGCGAACAGCACTCCGACTTCGACGTCGACGGCAGCGGCCGGCAGCGTGTCCACCGCTCCGTCGACCACCTCATCGACTTCGATTATGAACAACATAAACGCTGTGCTCAATCAGCAGTCGTCGCTGATCACAATGCAATCAACCGCCGATTATTTGGCACAGTTACTTAAAGACAAGAAGCAACTGCAAGCGTTTCCCAACGTCTTTCTTCACATCGAACGACTGCTCGACGAAGGTTTGTATGTCGGCCGCTCACCGCTCTTTCACCCGCTCTCACACCCAATTTAACCGAACTCACCTCTTTTCGCTCATTACTGCAATTTCTATTACTGTTCACGTATGCTGCCGTCCTATTGCCGCGATCGCATAACCAAGGACCGAGTGTTGCCAACGGTGCGCCGCTCTCTCGATTTGTTTGCGTTGTGGCGAGCAATTAGCGCTAATTACACAAAATCATTCTCAGTATTCGCAATCGCATTAATCTGTTAGAATTGTGTTCGAGTCCTATTTGTCGCCGTGTCCCGTCTCTATAGATTGACCTCGTGTTCACCTTTGCCTCGGTTGCAAGCTCAATACTTGCTTCACATTTCTAAAAAATGCGACTTTATTGAAAGCGTAGTGTGACCTGTTCATTGCCGACGGCAATTTGAATATAATTCATTGCGTTGCCAAATATTGATATCGGTGTGTTGTGTGTGCAGCGGTGAGCTGTTCTTCGGGAACACACGGCGAACGATTTGGTCGGAAAGCAAGGTTAAATGAGGCTTTCGCCCACTTTTGCGCTGCTTCAGAATCAGTTCGAAATCTGTTCGCAAATTGCATTTTTTCGGACAAATCGCGCTCACAAACAAATCGTTTGTTTCACTCTCAATCATTTGAAGCGTCAAATGTGCGTTGTCAATCATATGTGGCCGAAAAAGCGACATTTATTTAGAATTATCGATGTTTAAGAAAACAGACGAGTACACTGAACATCGTATTTCTTAATTTCCCACTCATTCATTCATTCGCTTGCATTCATTCATCGATTTGCAGAAATGAACATTGCTTTGAAGTGTGGGCTTTCGTGGGATGTGTGCTGTTTGCTGTCCTTTCCGCAGGTTGATTTTGGTTGAGTCCTACTTTAATGAAACTGAATTTTTATGCGAATTGCATAATGTTTTAGCTAATTTGTTTCGCTGCTTTATTCATTGGTTTGAATAGCTCCTATTTAACGAGCGACAAATAAAATGTTTAATAGTTTCCGTTACCGTAGATTGCATAGTCTGTGTGAAACTGAAAACAAATAAGTCTGAAACTTGTCCCGTTTTCACTTTTCGATCGACAAAGATCATTTGAATTGCGACACAACAGCGGTATCGCTTTTCAAAAACGCTTACAGCAAAAATTAACAGATGCGTTCAAATTGATGCCGCGGAAGTTCCAGAAAGCCATTGAAAGGGAAACGATTGAAAAAGTATCTTTGGAAGCGTCTAATGAGACGAATGTTCTATATATAAATATTGGAAGTGAGTGCGAACGGAACGATGAATCTTCGCTTTCTTGTCTAAAGGTGCACTTTTTAAGTCCTTTCCAGAAATCTCATAAACGCGATACTCACCCACACTCCTATTGACTTCATTCAGCTATAAATATCATTAATTGACACAATGTAAATATCGTCGATTGCTGATTAATTAACGTTTGTTTACGCTTATTGTGTGCGAACAAATTCGCTTTCAGAGCTGTTAAAGGATCACTTGTGGCTGTCGTCGATTAGATTTGTTAGCAGCCAGTAGATTCGTTCATTTGTCGCTTCTTTTAGCATTTAAAGCACTTGAAATAATCGAGTGTCGACAACGCAAAACAATGTAATCTCAGGAAACAGTGGCGTACGTAAGCGAGCTTTTTAAGCGGCAACTCATTTTTCGGTCATTGTGAATATGTTGCATTTATCTTTTCTTCGCTCGAATCCATTTGTTTGATCAAAGACTACTGAAGGAATGCAGCCATATCTCTTCTCATCGCTTCATATTTTTCGCTTCCAAATCTTCGCGAATCCGAGGTTTTCTTTCACGCCAAAAATAAGTTTAAACTCGGTGAGGCTCCATGTATGTAAAAAAGTGCTCGGCTCCAGCTGTAGGAATGATTGAAACTACTTTTAAGATCTCGAGTGAATAACCTTTCTTATTCTTTATATCAAGCAATAAAATGATCCGATTTTTCAGAGATCAACAAAGTTCGGAGTTCCTTGTTTCAAATAAATGGCGTCGAGAAGAAGCCGCTCATATTGCCTGAACCTGAAGGTCCAATCTTGCAGAAGCAAGAGAAAGTGTATGTGCCAGTTAAAGATCACCCGGATGTGAGTGTTACTTTTATTGTTTACTTTGTTTGAATGACATATTAAAACAATTGTCTTCGCAGTATAATTTCGTAGGAAGGATTCTCGGTCCAAGAGGTATGACAGCAAAACAGCTCGAACAAGAAACTGGATGCAAAATTATGGTACGCGGGCGGGGATCGATGAGGGACAAAAAGAAGGTATTATTTGTACTCAATGATGTCTCGTTTTGTATCCTTTCCTCCTAACGTTAACTAACTTTTCACGCTTAAATAAAACGGAATTAAAAATGGACTTTTTGTAAGTCATGCTTTCTGCTCTCACTATTCTCGTTTTGAATGATTTTATCATCCATTCATCTGTTTTCAGGAAGAACAAAACCGCGGAAAGCCAAATTGGGAACATTTGAATGATGACCTCCACGTTTTAATTACTGTAGAGGACACCGCGAACCGAGCGACTGCTAAAATTCAACGAGCAGTAGAAGAAATTCAAAAATTGCTTGTGCCAGTTGTAAGTGTTTGGATCACTGGCACTTGCCACTCATATTTTCTTTTTGTTAGACTGACGGTGAAGACGAACTGAAAAAGAGGCAGCTAATGGAATTGGCAATCATCAATGGTACTTACAGAGATAGCAGCTCTAAAAGTTGTATGAATGAATTTGTTATATACTTCTGAATAAACTTAGGCATATTGATGCAGGTCTTGAAACCGAACATATGAAGCTAATTGCTCCTCAAGTTGCACTTACAACATCACTTCGCACACCGACAGCTACTCCACTTGGAGCTCCTCTAATAATATCCCCTCGTCACATTCACGTGCCAACAAGTGCTGCTTTGATCAATGGAAGCGGCCCTCCGCCATTGATGACTCCAGCTGAAGCAGGGTTATTATATGCGCCATATGACTTCCATCAATATGCAGCGCTAACTTCACCACTTCTAGCGGAATATCCGGTCACAACGACATCTGCAGAGACTTTAAGTACAAGCGGTGGGTTATTTGGCCGATAGTTTACGATTGTGCAAATATTTCAAGACTTATTTCCATTGTTGAGTGGTTCAAAGCATCATATTGAGGTGTTTTGTTCTCAGCCTACGGTTATTCTCCGAACCGATCATTGGTGTTCAACGAACATCTTTCTTTAATTTGCTGTGATATTTCGTATATATATTGTCATATTTCAATCTCCCGAAGGCTGGGAACGCAAATATTGTTGAACACAATGGTTATATTTTGTTTGTCTCAGCGAGAACAAGCTTTTACCAATGCGAAAATAATTCAATTTTAAGCTCGGTTTAATTTGATGTTAAGCACATTTAAGGGTCCAACGAATCTACAATGAATTTCCAGTCAAATAGAAACAGTCATTGATTTTAGATTACTAACAGTCAATAACAATTTTTAACAGGGTTAACTAATTCAAACTAAAACACTCGGGACCAGATCAGCAGTTAGTAGTGTTTCAGATAAATGGAAAGATATACTTATGTAGAGTTTCAAAATACCAAAACTGGCGGTGTTCACGCGTAAATACTTTTAACTTTTCGCGTTAAAAAGCTTATTACTTGAATACTAACACTTCATTCTCATCCTGCGCTTAGCAGGTACCGGAAAGCAGAGACGCACCACAATCTCGGCTAATCGCGATCATCCTTACCAAAGGTCCGCATCATAGGAACTTTTATTTTCTCCTTTCGCTTAACAGGTTAGTCTGTTAACAAGAGTCCCCTTTTGCAATAAACTAACACGGCTCCAAAAGGAGTAAATGGCTGGTCCATACCTCCTCTTATCGTATTTCTCAGTTTTAATAAATGATAGATAAGGTGAAAATTTTAAGCAATCGATGAATGATAGTTTCATTTTAGCATGAGTGTGCTTACAAAGAATGCAGAGGTACTTGTAAGACTTAGCAGCTGTATTGATTAGTACAAGAACCTGATTAATTAGAGGAACGCTCATTTTAAAGATCTTCGCAGATCTCGAAACAGTTCGAAAATATTTTTGTAACTATATTGAGTAATCATTTATATGTATTGAATATTTCATCACCGATGTTAAACTTAATTTATCGCATTGTATATACATTAAGTCACTGTGATTAAATGTGTTGATAGTTTTTACGATAAAAGAAGAAGAAACAAAGACAAAACAATCGGACAGCCGATGTTGCATTGCACAAGGGTCACTTTAACGCATATAACATTGTGAGATACTAACTTATCTCTTTTCTTTTTTCATATTCACAAGTGTCTAATAACCTCCAAACATCAATAATCTCATCCAATTTCGAGAGCTGAACTAACACCACTTCGTGGCTACAATCATCTAAACCGAATTTGCAGCGAACACTTCTCGTGCTACTAACGACTTCGGCGCTGATCGGTGGTCACTTATTGGACGCCAAAACACCATTAATGTCACCTAAATTCCTTTACACATGTTGCATGTATGGGTTTCAAATTAACTGGTTCATTCTCTGTCTTACATCTGAATACTCACCTCTGATTTCAAACGCCAGACGCCGCCGAACAACGACACACGTAACTTTCATTAGACACTGTTGGTGCTTCGAAGTACAATTCATCGCGTACTTAATCGTGCACATTGCTGTGCAATCACACAATATAAGTGCCTAAAGGTTTCCAATCATTGAGTTTTCTCTCTAATCGTTGAAGTGACAGCTATCGTTACCCCGAATCTCTGTGTCCGCTTTTATGTTCATTGTTGAGTCTACTTAAAATACGAGTAGAGAGCCTGAGTAGAGTGCCATTCATTAGTTGCTGTATGTGTCGTCGAAGTGCCAAAAGTTGAAACGATTCCGTCCTTCAGGTTACTAGAAAAGATATTGTGCAATTATTGCCTTTTATTTTGTTTTCGTTAATCATTGTATCACTGGTTTACAAAAATCAGATCATTTGCCGAAAGCAGCTCAAAGTGCAATTAATGTTACAAATTTTGCAGTTGCTTTTCATAAATTGTGCCTTTTCAATGTAGTATTTCGATAAAGTAAACAGATCTAAACTTTGTTCTAACTTTGCGATCGGCGAAAGAGTAATGCAAGAAATGAAACAATGGCAAAACCGTGTCGCTGTACACTTCTTCATTTGTTGATCATTAATCTTAATACAGATGAAGCAATATCTTGTATCATATGTCTCTGTAGCTTTTCGTTTCGATGGGAAATGTCAGCCAAACTAATCATGGTCTTTACGCTTCTGTTTGCTTTACCGTAATCGATGTTCTGCACACCTTTACGAGCATTAACTCTTCGCTTGAAATGCAGTACCTCTGCGTCGAGAATCAACGCTCATTTCTACTTCCCCATTTTCTGCATTATTTATGTTATTTGCAGCAAATGCAAATAAACTTGAACCATATCTCTACCATCTTCTTTCTCTTACTTTTCTATCGTCGTTTTACTTTCTTTAATTTTGACTTGTTTCGCGTTTTTCAGGACTTAAAAACGAATTCTTTTCTATGAACTAAGGGCAATGCTGAAAATGGAAACTTCTTTTGATCACTAACTTTTCTTGACATCTGATCTGTCGTTCTTTTACTCATGTTTCACATCTTTTGCTTCTTTTAGTTTCTTACAAAAGCTAAAAAATATCGCATTACTTGTAGTACTGTATCACGACGATTTTTGAAACCGACTTTCTCATTATGCAACTCCAAGTACTGTTCGTATTTATACTTTATTCTGAAATACTTTTCAATGTAATCCATTTGATGGCCATTTTTTCATGTGAATACAGAAAATAAACGCCCGCATAAAATGTGACATAATGCAGGTAAGTTTAACGAAGAAGCATATGAAAAGATATCGATTTGATCCGTTGAATAAAGAAAGCAATCGTTAGTCCGCATTTCTTTATACAGCTTAAAGAAGTAAGCAAGCTTTTGACACAACATCGATAGATTCACTAAATTGAACGTTTTCGTTGCCATTTTATATTTTAAATTCTTTTCATTACCTATGGCTACTAATAATGTAGTTATTGACTAAATTTTCCGATAAAGCAATCGGAAGCCAAATGCTATGACGACTAGCTAAGTCAATTCATCCGTTATACAAAGGTTTTCAACTGTTTTATTAACCTTCAATCAAATACACATAAGAGAATAGCTTAGCTAAGGATGGAGCTGTAATTAAATCGTTTTAAAAGAATGAGTAGTGCGAAATGAAATGAATTAATTCTATGTTAATCATTATTTGTTTTTGTTTTCATTTTTTGAAATTAAATTGTTTGTGTCCATGTTTTCGAGTGAGAAATTTCATTATAATTAGAAGTTAGACCCTTTATTATCCCATTGTACAATAAATGGTTGAGTTTTTGCTGTTAACCTAATAACAGCTTCGTAGAGTCGATATTAGAGATAATAATTCAAAGATGACATAAAAAGTTAGCAGAAGAACCAAAATTTAAATTTAAGTTCACAAAAGTTACTCCATTACTTTTATGGGAATACTGTAAAACATGTCCAAATCGAACTTGCACAAAGTATTATTGCGATCTCACGCGTGCAGTGGTGATCATTTCAAGATGAGCTCGTTCGCAAACTTAGCATCCAGTTTCACTCTCTGATAATTCATATTTTCGTCAAAAAGTATTTTTCGATAAAAATGTGAGATACTCTTAACAAAATTTTGTCCATCCTATGGAAAAACTTATGTTAAAAAACCATTGAGTTCAAAAACAATTAATTTTTAATTTCAAAATTGTTAAAATAAGGGTAAATAAAATATGGGCTTATTCAGAAATTGTCTTCACTTTGCAACATTTGAAAAAGTATATTCGAACAAGACAAATTTGTCGCTCTTTTTAAGCTATAAAATTTTTATCACAACTCTTTAAAAAATTTTTAAGTTAATTTTTGTGCAATTTCAGTTTGGACAGGTATTAAATGTAAAAAAAAAATTGTCAGCATAGTCTAAACAATGATATCGTATGAATTTTTCAATGATAATACTTGAGCATTTTCGAAAACGTAGAAAAGATAAATCATTTCTTATTATTTACTGAGAAGAATAATTTCCGTTCGAATTGGCAATTCAACTTTAAAAATTGGATTTTCTATTTTGGTAATCAGAAAATATCGAAAGCTCTGAAAATAGGCTTAAGTTGTCAGCATTTAAATTGTAAAGATTTTGTTTTTTCACGATCGATCTATTTCGTCAATTGAAATTTTAAAGAGTATATTACCATTTAATGTAATGATCTTTATATTTAAAAGCTAGCCATCAGCTAGAGCAATCATAATTATTAGAACATAAAAGAATCTCTCACTTCATTCTTTCGAAGTTTTTTATAACTAAACTCAATAAACCACACGTACGCCATTATCTTTTTCGCATGCCTCATCTGAAGCTCTCGTGTGTTGATTATGAGTTAAACTCACTTAATTCAACAACCATTTATGCTGTTAGCTCAGACGAAATGGTAAATACAAGTGAAAGAGCGTGTTGTTCACATTTTGGTGTGTTCACGTACTCTCGTAAGCGGTCGCTTATGTCGCTTTAGCGAAACGCTGTGAAGTTGATGCTAAATGCAAGCGGCCACTTTTTGAATTTGCAATTTTCTATTTTTTTTTTTTTACTTATGAATTTTGCTTCGAATATATCGCCAGCTACGTTTGATTTCTCCGCAATTGAGTTTTCTTCAGAGCATCAAATCTTTTTGTGATGGACACGATTAAGTTTGCTTCGCCTTTTTTTTCTCATCAGGTAATTTAAGATAATTTCCTACCTTACTTTAATGCTTTTGAACATGTTAATGTAGTCGTAAATGATTGTGAATAAGCTTGCGTGATTTATTTTAATCGCTCGCTTGTACTGCACAATACTCGATTCATACAATGAGCAAATAAATTATTCATTTGCACAACAAAAAACACTTGAAGCGCGGTAATTTACTAGCGAAAAGTAATCTACCAGCGAAATTAGTCGAACACGTTTCGTGGCTATATGAAATGCGTTAGATAGGTGCAAGGTGAATTCAAAAATTCGACGAGTTAATAATTCGAAAATAAAATTTGGTTCCATTCAGTGAAAACGATTTTCTTCGATCGAAATCGGGTCACTGTTAAATCTTAAAAAATTTTTTTTACGTGTCAATAAACCAATGAAGTTTGCTTTACGAGAAAAGCGTACAAAGCCGAGCTTTTGCTATATTTTCAACTCATTTTTTGTGTCCATAAAAAACGCTAATAATTGCGGAAAATTGTCAAATATTTACGCTGAAAATATCGATTTAGCGAAATGTGAAATTTATTGCCGAAAATTGAAGGAAAATGGTGTTATCAACGTACGAATAGTACAAATGTTATCAAACCGGGCTTCGTATTCAGAAATCAGAAGTGACAAGCATTTGACGATTCAGCAAGCGTTGCGTTCGGCGATAAGCGAAATTGTGATTTTTTGCAACAAATTTTTGCTTCGTGAATTCAATAACGATTTCACTCAAAAAAATTGATTGTTCAATGCAAAAAGTGAGGCTGCAAAGTAGAAAAGTGGACTCACGCACTGGTGGTACGAATAGAAATCGGCCCGTATTCGAGAAATTGCTTTTTATATTTCAATACTTGAATTGAAAATTAACGTGAAGCAGCATTTATTTTGAGCAGAACGAAGCTCGCCAAGTTTGCAAACAGAAAACGTTTGCCAACGACACGTAAAAGTGCTTTTGAGTCGCTTTGATGGATAATAGCAATTGAGTGGTAGTTTGGATGGCCATTGCAATGGCAGCAAACAAATTGTTTCGGTCACATCGAGAATTCTCTCGCTCGCACTCGCATTTGCAATAATTGTGGAGAAGCATTGGCACAGCAGACGATGCAATTGGATTACGCAAAGGATGGCACGTTCGAGATAATGAATTTAATTTATATTCATTCTCGAAAACTGTTTTTAAAAGTTTCTATAACAGACATTATCTGAAATGAGATCGCATTAATTCACTTCTGCTTTCTTTCTCTGCGCGCTCTGTCCGCAGAACGATGATGGTACGAAGCTGGGTTTCAAATTATGAATTTTTGATTTTTTTTCGAATGCATACGAAATTTCATACGAACGGCTTGAATTAAGTTCTCGTCTGATCGACGCTCGTATCGAGCGGCAGCATTTTAAACACGCCATCCATTCATTGATCCCTCATCTCGGAATCGATTGCGAGCGCACTTTTTGCGAACACACTCGTTTCTTTCGCCGCAACGCGCCTCGTACAGCCTCTTCTGTCATCTGCCACTTGTGACAAGCCGCGTTTTTATCGTCTGAACGATGCCTCGGTCGAGAATTCAATTGTGTTCCGCTCGAAGCGCGCGAAATGAGCGATCGCGTTCGCAAACTATTTGCATGCCTACGGAGACTAGAAATTGCGCTCGTGTTGTTGAGTGTTGCCCCTCTGTCTGCGTTTTCGTAACCCACTGCAGTCATTTAGACTCGATGCGAACTTGCAGAAGCGTTTTGCAGCGAGCGTTTAAAGATCAAAATTCATTCGGGACAAAAGAATGATGGCTCGCCGTCGTTAGCCACGTTTGGATAATGAGCGGCGTGAGATGTGATTTTCGCGAGTTGAGCGCAAGATTAAACGGCGACGGCCGCAAAGGGCTCGAAAATAAATGCAGAAACGGCCGTTAAAAATGTATTTTCATTAATTTTTGCAAAAAGGTCAGCGTGAAGATTTATTGCATCGACTACAGTTCGTGATGACATGTAGTGCGTGATAAATTTGCGGTGTTCGGTATTAGTAAGAATAAAAAAGGCAGTGCGATGATTTTCAGCGAGCGCAAGTTTACCACTCCTTGTTTCGACCGATATTAATTTGGATGTATTTTCCGCAAACATAATATATGATTTCGCGTATTGTATAAAGAAGAGCGCCGAAGAAGCTTTCGCAATCGATCTGAATTGCGAATCGCGTATATTCAAAGATTGCTTTCGCGAAAAGCGAAAGAAGAAGTTGAACCTCTTTACAAAACTGCGAATGAAGCGAGCTTTTCGACTTCATTTTAATGGCGTTAAATGCAATAAAAGCAACAATAAACGCAATTTATGTTCGAATATGTTTAAATATTTTAACGACACGCCATTTATAAAACTTCTGCTTCTACGCTCTTCTCCGCTGCTCTGTTTCATGTCTTAAATCGATTTTAGCCATGTCTGTGTGTTTCACTGTGTGCTCACCACGTACGCTATGCAAACTTTCGCAAAGCTCATTGTTTTCGCACGCACACTGCTTCCAATTTCGTCCTCTCGCCTCATTCGAAAGCGGCGAGAACGAATTAGCCGAATTGGCCACAAAACTTAGAAATGCAAATTTGCACGAATGCGGCACAAATTATGTACATTTCTTATGTATGCACACACACACACACATACACACACACACAGAGAGAGTTTGTAAATTGTTTTCGCAGCATATTTGCGAGAGTCGATATGAAGTTCGCAGTAGGAATTTGGCGCAAACATTCATCGTTGAAAAGAGAAAATTTTCACACAACATTAAATAATTTTTCATTTCGATTTCAAGACAAACATTTGTGCGCCCGAATCCTCGCCACAAAGCGAGCGAAACGCGAATGGAAAGGCCAGTTTTCGAGTTTTTTCGAAAGTTTTCTTTGCTTTTTTAAATAGCGCGAAGCGAAAGATACAAATTCGCAGGCTTTGGGCAAGTCGTGAAAGATCGATGCTTTACGCTCAGCTCTTCTCCAGTTTTTCCGCTCTCCATCGTCTGTGCAGATGGCGGCCTCGAGATCGTAGCTCCTCTCGCCGCTCTCCATCCACTCGTCCAGTTTCACAACAAATTAAACTCAGAAAAATAATAATAATTTCGCGTTTCATTTAATGCCTGCGAGAAGATTGCATTTTCGATTCTTTTTTTGCTGCAAACTCAAAAAAACTTTTTTGGTCTTCTCGATAATCCGATTACCGAATTGAAAATGCTGCTGCGGTCGCACTGTTTCTCCTGCGTGTGCACTATTCGCGGCATCTGCAATTGTGCGCTTTGTCATCTTTGTACATATTTTCGCATTCGTCTATTCGCGAATCGCTGAATTAAGGAAAGTAGTTCTGTAAAAGTCTGCTTTAATTGCAAATAAACATTTCTGTTTGCGCTTCGTTTCTCTTTGTGCCGATAATTGGCTCTCATTTTGCAAATGATAGTTGGTCGCGATTCAACTCACCGAAAATGTTTTCTGCTTTCGCAAAAGTTTGCTGCTTCTCGTCGCTAGCGATCGAAATGATCTTTTCAGTGAGAAAAAAATTCGAACAGAAAGCGAATTCGCTTTTTCTTGAAACAGCGAAATGCACTTTCGATTCGATCACAAGTTTTATATCAGCTTTTTGATACGCCATCCAGCTTCAGGGCAAAACTCAGAACATAACAGCGAGTGCAGAGAGAGTAAAGCTAGCAGCGGTGATCGCTCGCTCATTGTTTTCATTGCGATTGTGAGTTAATGCGAAAACTTCGCCCAAATTTGCCTCGAATTGGAGCACAAGCGTGGCGTGGTCAGTACAATGAGTACGAGCAGCGAGCTTTCGCCTTTTTTTCGCCAATCAAGCTACTGTCAATATAATTGAATTCAATTTCAACTCATTGACCCAATTAAACTTTCACCGCAATCAAAATGCGCATTAATTCAATGCTGTTTCTGCAATGAAAATGCAAAATGCCGCATATTAGCGTTAAATTGATCGAATGTCCAAATCGGCGGTCCTTCAGAGCAAACATTATTATCCATTTTTCGCTTTATTTGAAAGTAAATTTGCTTCGAAAATGGATCAAAATTGAAAGTGAAAAAAGCACACGTTCGCAATTAATGCGAGTTAATGTGTTTATTGCCCTAAACACGCCATTTTCGCCGTTTGTTCGCCTCATACAATGCAAAACAATCGTTTGAATTTCATTATCATTTCGGAAGATCGGAGCGCGTTTAAAAGCGCCTTTAAGGAAGTAACTGAACAATGATTGAAAGTATTTGGTTGCAATGGAAAGCGATCGCGATTCAGCTGTTTGGAGTATGCAGTCTCGTACTTTGCGCTCGGCATATTCGCATTTCACTAATTTTATCGCTTATCACTCATTACTCGAAGTGAAAACAAACCGCGAATCGATGCGATCAGTAAAAATGCGAAACGTTGCGAGCTGTTGGCGGAGTGAAATTCTCTCGCACTACGCCATTTCGGTTCAGTTTCAAATATTGTGTTTCATAATTAATGCACGATTAAATCAAACAGAAAGTATCGCAATACGCGAAACGCGATCGCGTTGTTTACTCGCACTAATTTCTCTCTCGCTCCTTTCAAAGCAAACTTCACTTTAGATTTTTTTTTCTCATATTTGGAAATGAAGTGAAAGCGAAGTGGAAACAGCGAGAGCAGAGTTTCAAAAAGCGCTATAATTTCGTCTAATATTCCTTCTGTAAATGCAGCGTTTGCAGAGAAAAATGTTATGAAATACGCTTTTAAAAATAGCCTCGATTTGCGAGTAAATAAATGAAAGTCTGAGAAAATGAACTTCGAGCTCTCGAGTTCTCCATTCCACAAATAAACAATCGCAATTTGAACGGATGCAGAAAGCGAGAGAAAACTCGAATCGGCAATCAATTGGAACCGCGTTTCAGGTGTAAATAGAAGCGAAGCGTCATTTGTATTCTCGCGTCTACCTCGGCAAATGTCCGTCACTCCCCGTTCCTATTCTCGCTGTCAGCCGCTGCGTCTTTCGCAACGAACACAAAACCAACGATAATTTCACGCTCCTCTTGAGCCGAGCGCAAAAAAAGAAATTTCGCTCAAATTGTTTTTCGCCGAAAATTTTCATTTAGTTCTCGAAAATTGTTTTTATCGAGTTTTGCTCCAAATGCCGTTCCATTCTTTTATTGCCACACTGATGCCGAGCTCGGCTATCGTTGCATTTGCAACTCACACTGTTGCTTCGTCTATAAACTCAAAGCGAATATCAAAACTGTGAAATGGCGATAAAAAAAAGAGAAAATACGGCGAATTTGAAATTACAGTTTGTACGTCAAGATTGCGACGAGTCGCACTCACTTTGCCCCCCCGGTTCATTTGATGCAACGACAAGCATCTTTACAGCGCTTCATATCGCGGCCAGCAAAAACAAAAGTTTGAGCGCTCGTTCGATTGAAGCGAACTGCACAACAACTGCGGTGAGAGTTTGCATGTGCTCGCAATGAATGACCCACGAAATGAAAGAATTGGCAATCGATCTGCGATCAACAATTGCCTCGACATCTGCTCGAGCGATCGAGTGCAGCGATTTCTTCGCCATCGCCGCTCATTTGTACCCACTGCAATCGCACGGCGAAATTATTCGCGACGTGTGCTTTACATTTTGCACATTGATAGGTGCACGAGCGAGAAAAATCGCTCTCGTACATCGGAGAAGCTCGGCGTTTGTTTGCTAAATAAATTCACTTTGTGCCGCTGCTTTTTCAATATTAATGCGTTTCTCTCTTTATTTTTCGACCATTTCTCATTTCGAGTCGAATTCAAATTATTCGGCGATCGTCTTTCACCGATTTTTTCGCAATAACAAAAATGCAACACAAATATGCGTTTTGTTTCGCGTTCGAATCGATCGCCGGCACAAAACTCGCTCGCAAAATAAAACGCGTTCAGGTAAATAAAAACCAACAAAAACAATTTCGGTTTCTCTCTTGATCGTGAAGCAGGCGAAAGCAACTCTCAAGCAGCTGCCGTGCTCAGTTTACTCGAAACAAGCGTCCACCGTTAGCATACATTTGCATTCGGCTTCTTGTGGCGAAGCGAACTGATACTTCGACAAAGCGAAGCTCGCAAGTCAGTTTTTCGCAAAAGTACGACGAAGCTGAGACTCCGAAATTGTTTGAGCGAAGAAAAGAAGCGAGCAGCGAGCCGAAAATTTTTGTTGTTTTCTTACGAAACACCTTTTCGGCTTCTGTCCGTAAAAAATTCCGCTTTAACGACCAGTAATTTCGATGCACGAAAACGCTATCACTGATACACGGCGAGCAAATTGTTTCGTTGTTAACGACAGCAAATTTCTACGCTTAAATATAGTTTGCCGAGCGAATTCAAATATTTAAACAGCAGCCTTTTTCCCTCTATTTATAGCACCCGCGAAAATCTTTCCATTCTTCGAAATTATCGAAATTTAAAGATGTGCACCGGTGAAAAAACGAGAGAAGTTAGGTCCAGCGTGTGGCGAAAAACACTCTTCGCAATTAACTCGCGCTTTAATTTTTAATTGAAATGACAGCTTATTTTTCACGCTGAAGCTTATTAGCCGAACAAGTTCTCTTCGATTAAGAGCGATCAGCAACAAAAATCAATTTTTAAAATGTGATTGCTGTTGAAAATTCAAGTTTGGTTCTAATTAAGTAAAAAGCGAAAAGCTTGCAAAATTAGATAAAACGCTAATTGAAATTGAAAGCGAAAAGTCTAAACATGGCATAGAATATTGCGCGTTTTAATTGTGCCAAGGCAGGCAGCAAATGAATTCGAAATAAAAGCGAGACATTGAACAGACGGCGAAAGAGCGATCAAATTTATTGACCAAACTTGATATTTGCGGAGTGAAGTAATGATGCGACTCATAGAGAGCCGAAAGCTGATTATTAGCCAACTCACGAGTAAAGAGTTGATGGCAGCGCAGCGATGCAATGTGCTGCTGCTCGTCTCATGCATATCCTGGTTATCGCACAAGTTACTGGACTCGGCCAGCCTCGCAGTTGGTTTATGAAAATGTAGCTCAACTTTAAGTATCGCTGAATTCATAAAGCAAAAGCGATGCGATGCTTTTCTTCGCGAGCTTTTCAAAGCGATGATTTATGAGAAAAGCTGAGCACAAATATCGACAAAACTTTCTCGTGTCCGTCAATGCTTGGCTTTTATTTAAGTATCACTTGTTTTACGACTGCTTCTCGCTCTGCTTTCTTTCCATTCGTCAAAATATCGAAATGAATGTGTTCGCCTCTTTATCACTTCGCAGCCATTATTCCAGAGAGCAAAGATTGATCTTTATTCGCGCTCCAATCGATGCACTTTTGTCTCTTTCGCTCGCTCGCTCACTCAATCTCACTCTCGACTGCAATTTCGCCTTTTCGCGGTTTCAAACGCTGCTCATTTGATGATATTTTCCAAGCGGTCATTTAGCGACGAATCTGCGATTCATTTTCAAAATTACTAATTACTCTGTTCCCATTACACACGCTCATCTCCATTTTCATCGCTGTCGCCATTAACTTTTCATTATTCGAGAGAATGAGAGTGAAGTCGTGGTCGCACTTCTCAAAAATTGAATTTATTTGAACATTTTGCAGCCGTTTTTGGTAATTTTTCGCCTCAAACGAAACTAATTCCGAAAGAATTGCGATTGAATTTCCGCGTTCAGCTATGATTGATTCATCGATTTAAATCTGAGCGATTCTTGGATTGATCTTCTACTTTGTTTCTTTCACTTAATTTCCTCTCGTGTTTCGCAATTTTTTAGAATCTCGCAGAGTTTTTTTTTCAAGTGTTCCGATTCTCAATCACAACATTTACACATTTAATCGCTGCTTTGTTTCCATTCGAGGCACAAAGCGCTTCGTTTCGTGTCCAAATGGATCGGTTTTGGGGAAATGCGAACTCGTACAGAGAGTATAAACATGTTGTTAAGTATATGGAGATGCTTAATAATCAATATGAGCGCTGAATTAACGAGCGAATCTCTGTTAAGCCGAACGAAACTGAACGCTGCTACTTTTTTCGTGTTTTGTGTGTTCAAATAAATCGAATCGATTTCTGTTTCTTTCATGGCTTTACTCTTTTCATTAGTCGTAAATATTTCACGAGAGCTTCTTTTGGCAAGAGTACCTCACTTATCAATTAGAATTAAGAAAGCGCACGTACGTACACTCGTCCGCTTTAAAATCGATGCGTCAAGTTGCGTTAATTTACTTAATAAGTCGAGTGCTTTGTTCAGTTTTCACTAAATTTGAAAATCAGCGAAAAAAAATTTGAGCCGGTTTCAGTGATCGATCTGTTTTCCAGTTTTCAAAGTGTATCTTCTTCTGTTTACCACAAAAGAAAACTTGAAATGATGTTCGTAACCGAGTAACTCGAGAATCGAATCTTTGTGCAAAGTGTTTTCAGAGTGCGCTTCACGCTCGCGCTCGACTAAAAGTAATTTCAAATTTGCACTCATCGCCTCGTTCTTTCATCGCCGATAGAGCCACAAGAACTTTTTTTCATTCATCACATGTGCTCTGCTCTGATTT
>NCKU01001318.1:0-26729 GCA_003675995.1 Dinothrombium tinctorium | reverse complement strand
GCTTTGAAGCATCCACACGAATCGCTTTTAAATGATCACAAACCTTTATCATTGTAATCAAAATTTCTTTTATATTTATTTTTATAGCTTAAATCTAGGCCTCCATTTAATAATCAATACAAATTTAGAAAATTCTGATCAAAGCGAGTTTTTCAAATGAAACGGCAAAAACTTTAAAAACTGACGCAGAGAAAATGATTGATGTATGTTTGCCTTTTCTGACTGGTGAAAAATACATTCGTACTTAAATGTGAATAAGAGCTTTTTAAAATATTTTAAAGAAAGAAATTTTAAAAATCGAAATTCATAATATTGATTTTTCATTTAAAAAAATTTTTCGCTTTGAAGCAAAGCGAAATTTGAAATTTTGACACAACTTGAAAGGCAAATGCAAAAATTGCAATGCAATTAATTCAGCATTTCAAATGAGCTATTGTAATGATTATTTCATTAGCGTTTTCCGCAATTTTACTTTATCTCTCTCATTAAAGTTAAATTTTCACTTGTATTTAACAGAATTATGCGTAATTATTGAAATAAGAAGAATAAAGCGAGTGCCACTTTTAAAGAAAGTTCTAATGCGTTTTAGCTCGTTTTGAAAACTGAAAGCTTTCTTATTGAGAACATTTGTAGAAGCGAAGTAAGTAGTAATGTAAGTAGTAAGAGCAAAAATTGTTTTCTTGTGTTTTGCTGAACAATGAATGAATGGAAGCGGAAAACAAAAGCGACGCTTTGCTTTTTCACCACTTTCATTAAGCAAAGAGCTTACAAGAGTTAAACAATGGCTCGAACTTAAAAAAAGTTTTCAGCGATTAAAGAACTTAAATGAAATGCGAGTTAAAACTTGTGAAAATTTTTTTCTTTGACTTTGAAACGCGAATTTTTTCTTCTTTTTCCAGCTTGTTATTCCTATAAAATACTCATTTTTCTTGAAAAGGAACCGTCAAAAGCCATAACTGTTTGCAAAACAATTGAAAACACGAAGAATGGCCATTGAAAAGCTTATTGCTTATTATGTAATTTTTCTCTCTCTTTTTCTCTCTCCGCTTGACAAAACAAACGCGGAAATATGGCGCGGAGATCACAGATTTTTGCTGCTTTCTTCTCGTCATTGAATACTCAACTGAACGATAAAACGAGAAAGAACTCGAAAAAAGAATATTTCACATATGAAATGTTTTCTGAAAACTACAAGTCATTACATTTGAACAATTGATTCGATCGATTGAAAAGTATTGAGGCAAAGAAATCGGCAGCGTCTTTGTGGTAAAAATAAGAAAAGTGGCGAAAAGAAGCGCTCAGCAAACGTTTTTTTAGTTACTAACAAGAATAACGAGAAGAAGGCGAAGAACATTTTAAAGCCAACGCACATCGGTTATCACTTAGCTCCGTCTTTATTTGCTTTGAACATAATTTCTTAAATTAAGAAAAATAAACTAATCGTGTTCATCGAGCTTCACGCTTTCATTTTTTATGGTTTTCAATTTTTTTCAAATCTGAATTTTACAATTAAACAAGCTTTTGCGATTTTTTTTGCGATTAATTGAATGACGTGAAGTGGGAAAAACAAAAGCGGAGAAAAAAAGCAAATCGTATAAACATTTATGCGTTGTTTTAGCGCTTTTTTCGCGAAGAAAAAGGTCGCTGAGAACTGCAAACTTGAACTTCACCTCACTTTTTTCATTTACGTTTCTGCTTACTTAAACGCAATAAAACACACTCCAATCAAGTGTTAGCCCACAGAAGAAGAAGAAGAAAGAGAGAGAGAGAGAGAGAGAAAAGACGAGGAGATAGTGAAGCGAAGAAGAAAGAAGAAGGAGAAGACAAGGACGCTGGAAGATTGTTATGATACTAATAACAATTATGGTGTGTGGGAAAAATGAAGCCGTATTTTCAGATATTCGCCATAAACAAGCAGCGAAAGACAGTTTTTTCAGAGATATGTGTTTGTAATGACGCTCAACTATCGGAGAGAAAAAAGTGGAAAAAATGTTTTCTGCTTTCTTTCGACTTTCGCTTTTTGCCATTTTCTCAAATATAAGAAGAGAAGAAATAGTTTTAATACGAAATGATTGTTTGGAGCGGCCGTTTGCATGTGCTCAACGATCGCGAGCGCAGAAGGAAAGGCGAAGAGAAAGACGAAATTACAATTGAAAGCAAGTAAAGTGAAGTGTACTTACGGAGTATTTTCAGCGAACGTAAGCCGAAAGAAGTGAGAAATTCACAAAACTTGCCATCGCTTGTGAATTCAGTGTGAACGAACGGTTTAAAGCAAAAGTTGAACGCGATGGAGCAAATGAAGAAACATTACTTCGCTTCTTTCTTTCTCTTTGGTGATCACTTTGCGTAAGCCGCTCTCACTCGCTCAAACTCATACACAAAGCGCGAACACAATTATTGCTGAGCTCGAATACGAACTGAATAGCGAGTGTTCAGAGCGAGACTGGAGCGAAGCACATTATTCAGCAGGTAGTAAATTGCATGAAATGTTTTAAAAAAACAGGTGTGATAGCAAGCAAACGAATAAAGGTGAGGAGGTATCGCACACAGCGTGCACTTAAACATAAGTAACCAACGCAGCACACACACACACATACACAAACCGAACAATGGCAATGAGTATTTTCGTTTTGCTGCAGATGAAGCTGTTGTTGTTGCTTAAGAAGTTAGTAAACCGCTACTAAACAACCAGCGGAGAAAAATCAAGTCACAAAGTTACTCATCATCATTATAATGATCACTGTGATCATCCAATGGTGGAAAGGCGAGTCAAATGAGTCTTCAGCAGGTTCTCGTCCATTCTTCGCAATTCTGCCTCTTCTCGAAAGAAAAAAAAACTGCTTCTTCAATTTTTTTGCCTTTCAAATTTCATCGAAATGCAATCTTTGCTATTTTTTGTAAATGCAAAAAGTGAAACTACTGTCTCATCCTTTCTTTGCGCTCCTCTCGTCTTTAAGCTCCATTTTACGCTCCCATTTCTTCTTTGTTCGCTTTATTGAGAGGAAGAGCACACACAAAACGGAAGACAATACGAGCACTGATCGAGTTTCATTTTCTTTCATCATATCTCGTTGTCCACTGTTTTTCACTTTTTTTACTTCGCTTAATTTTATTATCATTTAAATTGAAATCGAAATCGAAATCGAAATAAATCGAAAACGTTTTTCTCTTTTTTAAATGCAAATTTTTTTTCAATAAATTTTTAATTTGAATGGGCACCGCGCGCGTACCGGAATCAAACAAGCGTAACAATCGCCTCACGCTTATCATTATTCAAAAAAACTTTTACTACTATGAGCAAATTAAAAATTTTCTACACCGCATTGCCTTCGCGTACTAAATACATCGTTTACTCCATTTGAGTCCAAATTTTGTTTTCAACATAATTTCTTCTTTTTTATTTTTGAAAAGTGAAAAATGAATTCAGCGTTTGTACTGTTTCGCTTTTTTCATCGCTTTCGTTACATGCAAACAACATAAATTAAGTAAAGCAAGCCGAACGCTGGTGCCGTGCTCTCTAAATTGACAACAATCTTTCCTTTTTTTTGCAAAGAAAAATTCTTGTTGAGTGGTTCGTGAAAACAATGTCTCTTTAATTCTTCATTCATCTGAAAAAAAAGCGAAGAAATATTGTGTGCGTTCAAGTATAATTGCTCTGCAAAAGTCGTCACATTGTGTGTTGAAAGAAAATTTTCCACTTTTTCTTTCTACGTCTCACTTTTAGAAGATACTACATCACATTAAAATACATACGCCGCCCAAACAAATATTTATTCATGATTTTTTTTTGCTTACTTAAAACACAAATCTGAGGAAAAATAGGCGAACAGTCGGACACAATTTTTTCCTTGAACTGAAACTCTTCTTACTTCATTCTTCTCGCTTTCACTTGAAAAGAAACGTTTGAATGGAGAACAATAATAATGATAAAAAAATACATGCAGCTATCAAAAAGTTTCACCATTGTCTAAACAATTGTTTGACGATCTCGAAAAACAACGACTGTTTATATTCTCGATTTCTCCTTCTTTTACCTATGTGAGTTCGCTTTCAAAAGCATCAAGCCTGAATTTGTTTTATTCATTTGTTTGTTCTTTTTATACTAATTTTTCAGGATTTTTGAACACAAATACTTTAGAGAATTGCATGACGCTCGACTACTCACATAAAACTATTCACCATCCTTATTTGGTCGCAATAAAATATTCAGCATTAAATTGAGAATCAATTTCGAAATTCTTTTTCGAATACTTGGAAACTATTGAATAGAAATAAATTTACCAAAAAGCGTGAAAAATTTTCTATCCTAGAAAACATTTTTTTATCAAGCTTGTATCAAGCTATTTACTCTTCACAAACTCTTCAATTATAATTCTTCATTGTAAACCTTATTCTAATCGAAGGATATTTTGAGCCTCAAAGCACAATGAATCAAAAGCTTGACTTGTAAATAAAACATAAATCACAACTTATGCCAACTATTTCAAGATCTGCAGATATCACGAATTTGTTTTTTTATTATCTTCTTGTTGAAATTCGTCATTTTCCTTTCAGCATCATAATCAAAATTAAAAATGTGCTTAATTTTCATCGAGGAAAATGTTCATTCTACGCATTCTTTTCATTTTGATTGTATTCAAAATTTTCGTAAGCATTAAAAAGTTGAGTGACAGATGAGAACGTAAAATAATTAAAAATTTAGGTAAATGAGTAAGTGGGTTGAGGACCAATTAAGTTGAAATTTCAGATGTTTAATACTAATTAAAATCACCCGAATTCAAACGAAATTTTGTTTTTCGACGCATTGACAAACTGAAACGATGTAAAATTCTCACACGTAACTTTCCTTAAATTTTTTAATTTTCCAATCTTTCCACTTTTTCTCGCAGTAAATGGTCAATGAGATGAAATTTTTTGATTTAAAAATAGTTTGAAAGCAATGATCGTTGAGAAATCATAGGTTTTAAATTTGGTCAGTGGTGATAAAGTAGTTTCAGGGAAACGAAATACGGTACACCAGATTTCGAAAATTGTTTTCTCGATCAACTTTTCTCATTCAAGCGTCACTAATAACGCTTTGTTGCTGCTGCACAATTTTTCGAAGTTCGCAAGCTTAATTTCGCTTATAATCTTAAATTACAATTTTCTCGAATTCACCGTTTTTCGCTTCACTTTGAAGACCACTTCTTAAAAGCAAATTTAATTTTCATCACCATTATTCGATCACAAAGCAGCAGCTTAATCAAATTTGCTTTTCGTCACGAGTGGTTTTATGTGAATAATTATGACGAGCTCTCGCAGAAGAGTTCTCGTTCTCTCGTTTCTACTCATTGATTATGCTAGAAAATGAAGTAAAATAATTCGAATACCGATCACGTTCTCGAGCTTCACGCTATTAGTTTTACTTGCTTTAGATGCTAAGAAAATCTCATGCATTTACAATGCTTTGCATTCATTATCAGAGTAATTTAAAAGTTTTCTCGACGAAAGCGAGAACACAAGTGATAATCATGCCAATAGATATGCTGCCTTCGTAAGTAAAGTTCTCTAACAAAGTGTTATGAATAAATTTTGAACCAACTTCGCGGAAGTTAAGCTCACTTTTACCAATACAACACGCGCATAAAATAATTCAAAAAGTGGTATTTAGAATCGGCAAAGAAGTTCGGGCAACATCTTATTCCGATTACGTTCACCTCTCAGCGTAATCCTCGAAAAAATATTTCGTTTTAATGGAATATAAAAAAGCGATTGCGGTCGTGTAGAAAATTAAACAAATCTAAAAGCAAATGTAGTTGAGTTTATAAAGTGCGGCGAAAAGCAAAATTCAATTGAGAGTTTATTTAGTTGTATATTGCGTTTTATTTTTTCACTCGCGTTTTGTTGTCTGTGATTTAGCAGTCAGACAAAATTGCAATTTTCGGCTGAAATTATTCATTGTTAAAATAAACTTCAAAAGATAAAATCGTTACGAAGTGCAATTTTTTGCATTTTAAGTCATAAATATTGAATTTCGAAAGATCAATACTTTGAAAAAAATTTTCGATCGCAAAGATAGGCATTTGAATTTAAATGCATAATTTATGGAAAATTGCGCTCAAAATGTAATCCAAAATGTAAAGCGAAAAAGTTTTCAAAGAAAGTTGGGAATTGCGAATAAAGCGCTTTACGCTTCTTTCACCACACGGCGCAAATGTTGATAGCGAACGCGTGAATCGATTGCACAAAGCAAACGTCTGCATTCACTCGTTGCAATATTTGAATTACGCCCTTTGTAAAACTGAATATCTTTCACAATTAACTCAAATCTCGTTTTACTTAGCTAAAGCTGCCATTACACAATTAGAAAGTATCACTTATTTTCGTTTTTTATATAATTAAGCTTTTATTTCAAACGCAGATTGGCTATTTTCACGTTGTTTCGATCTGATTTAATCGTGTGAATTTTACCTTGAAAATGTATCGCAGCACCAACACTCGATTCGTGGACAATCAACGCTTGCAAGAAATCGTTAATTATTTATTGACAAACGAACACGAAGACCGAGACTTTACGTTCGTTGTGGAAGGCAGAGAAGTGACCTGTCATAGATTGATTGTGAAACATCAAAGCGACGCATTGCGCAAGAAATTCACCGAATGGGAGTCGAAAAAAATTGATCGCATCACTTTGCCGAATGTCTCCCACAAAGTATTTCTCCGATTGATGCAATACTTATACACAGCACTTTTTAATTATCGAGGTTTAAATGATAGTGACATTATTGAATTGCTACATATTGCGCACGAATTTGATCTCGTCGAACTATGCGACGAGCTCTGCTCGAGTATGGCCTCGAGAGGCTTTCTAAACATTTGGAATGTGGCCACTCTCTACAAAATATCCAACACTTATCATTTTCAAAAGCTTCACGATGAATGTGTCGACTTTATGGACAAGCACGCAAACGAAGTGTTAATGCATTCATCTTTGACTGAATTGTCCTCCGAACTGTTAATCACTCTGTTTAACAGAGACACATTTTATGTTAAAGAAATTGAAGTATTCAAAGCGCTCAAAGCGTGGTTAGATAAGAATGGTGCTTCTCTTGACAATGGAGATTTAAGACGCGATCTTTTGGCAACAATCAGGCTTAATTTGATTCCGAAAAACGAGTTCGAGAATGTGGTAAAGCCAACCAATTTATATACTGCTGATGAATACGAAAACGCAGTCAATGAGAAGACGTATGTCGAAAGAGTCAATCCTACAATTCATTGATTTATTTAATCATTTGATCACGGATTATATTCGTATTTATTTCGTTGAATATTAATCTTAAAAAATTGTTGAATTAAATAAAAGTTTTATTCAAATCAATACAACAATTTTTAAGTATTGGACCACAACTAATAAAACTGAACATTTTTTGTGAAATAGTCATTTCTTTGTCTATTTTGTCTTAAATCTAAAAGGATACAAACATTTTTAAAACTTCAATTGAATTCATTTATTTCAAAAGGATGTATCGTGCTTTACAATACATTTTTAGATAAATCCTTTTGAAGCAAACAAATTCAATTATCGAATTGTATTAATATTAAAATTTAAGTTTTAAAAACTTAAATTTACGATTGCAACGAAATCTCTTTTTCGAGAATATTATTTTAAAATATTTTTTAAATATTATTTAAATTGAAAACGATTCGTTAAGAATTCATATCCTCTAGGATATGAATTATTAAGTTCTCAAAGTGAACCTGTAAATTATTGAATATTACAGTAAATGACAAAACAATTCCTCACTCTAGCAAGCATATGCGCATTTGGGGTGGGTAATTGTTTTGGCGTTTACTGTATTTATTCAATTATTTATCATTGGATTGGATTATTGAATTTTCCGCGACCCAATCGAGACCATCGCGGTTTAGAAACTGAAGAATGGTTCGAAATTGGCGTCGAACGATCTGCAATTGTTATTTCTGTAGAATTTAATGAAAGATTTGATAGCGATGTTTGTATTTCTTGCGAAACCAAAGATTCGTTCGAAGTGATTGAAGACTTTGCGGACAATGATGAGTCGGTTTGAGAATACTGCGAATTCTTGATAACGAAAATAGTATTTTCAAATAGGGATGGAGTTGGCGAGATGGAAGACATCTCTTCTTGTGACTGAGCAGAAGCAATGCTTGATCGCGACAAGGATTCGCTTTTTGCTTTCGCCTTTTCAACCAAACAATGATGTAAATATTTTCTTTGCGACTTCTGTAATCGCTGAACCACGTATGGTGAAGGCGTGCTTTGGTCCCGTTCAACTTTTTCGACGATTTCATCAACACTCATCTGTACCTGTATTCCTGGGATCACCATCGGAACTTTCTCTTCGTCTTCACCGCGTTCAATTCTGAATTCGGGTCGAAGTTTCTCATCGAGAGTAGAGTAAACAAATGACTTTCCTGTTTTGTTCTTCTGCAGCCTTTCTTCAACGATATTTCTTACGAATTGCCTTTTGTCTTCGCACTCTTGCATGTGTCGATCCCAGTCTCGCTTCAAGATTCTGTGCGATTCGTTGTACGGACATGTCGACAAATCATCTCTGTTCCTGTCCGGACATTTGTTGAGATGGTTCACGTATCTTCGCGGTGCGACTCGATGCAACTCGTTAAACGGACATTTTTTATATCCTTCGTCGAAGTCTTCTTTAAATTCAGCCATTTTAAGCCAATTACGAGAAGTGTTTCGAAGATGTGATCGTTTGTTAGCGAAGAGCCAGAATCCCGCCTTTTTCTGAATTCTAATCGTGTGCGTTAAGGTTCGATTCTCACACTTTTTCGTAATGTTGCAAACGACTACTCTTTCGATTCCGACTTTGCTTAAATTGAAGAGTTTTCACGAGAAGCGAAAGCGAAAAGCGCAGTTTTAATCTGAAGAACCGTAAACAAAACTGCCTCAAGATATGAACAGTGGCGAAAGAACATTGGACGCGATTTTGCAGACGTTACTTGCGTCCACTTTCCACTTTCTATTTTTAAAATTTTATTTCAAAATTTTTGTTTTCACTTTAAACTTCTTTTCGCTTTTCGACATTTTCACGACTCTCACTGTTATTTAACTCAAGTCGAATGCAAATTGCAACGTTTGTTTGCACAAAAAAGCGCAGAGCACAGTGTGTTTTCGAAGAAAATGCTCAAAATTCGCATTTACTTTAATGATTTCTACGAAAAAAGAGAAGAGAACGAAAGGAGCGCTTTTCGACAAAAGCGAAGACAATAGTTACGTTTGAAACTCTGAAACTGTGTGTCCTCATTTTCGAAAGCGAGAAAAGAACGAAAGGATTCAATCCAAAATTCGTTCGATTCTCGCAAAACAGCAAAATTAATCGCTCGCTTTTATTGATTTCGAATGTTTATCGAAATAAGATCGATTGAATCATAATTATTTGGTCGCGGCAATCGCGTGTCGTACGATTGCGAACGAATTTATTTGCACGTGTTTCACACTTAAATACGCGGCGTGCGCGCATTTCTCTTTCACGATCATTATTCGAGTGATAAAATCATAATTGAAAAGTAAATATTCGCAAAGTAAATATTTCTCTGGAAATATGAATTGCGAACGAGTCGTTTTCGACGGCGTCGAAATGGACAAATCGACGTACGATTATCTCAACGAATTGGCTGCTATCATCGAGAAGTGTGTCATCGAAGAGACCGAAAGGAAGGACACTCTGATCGAACAATTAAAGTGCGAATTGAGCGAAGCGAACAAACGAAACGATGAATTGAAAAACGAATTAAACGAATTGAAAGAGAGTAATGAAAAGCTTAAAGACGAGATAAACTTTATGCGATTGGAGAAGAGCAATTCGAAGCGATCGCAAGAAGTTAAACAAAACACACCGAAAATGAAAGTGAGTAGAAAGCGAAAAGATAGCAATTCACCACCAGTGGCAAAGCGTGTGTTAAACGATTCCAGCACTCCTTTAACACCAAAAATGACCGAAAATCGGTTCGAGTATAAAATGTGCACTCGAAGTTCGACGCGTAAAAGCAAGAAATTTACGCGATTAGATTAATTCGATTAGGTCGCATTCATTTCAATGTATATAAGACAAACTCATGTCATATATTTGATCCTGTAAAAATCTGCAAAACTAAAAGATTATTTTCTTATTTTCTCATCCATATTCAATTGTATTTAACACTGTTTCAACCCAAATTTTTATAAAGTGGTTGTGAACAAAATTTCCAGATAGGGGGAAAAGCTGCTTCTCTTGTGATATATTCACATTGTTTTTGCCTTTTGTTTTTCACGTCTTCTGGACATCGCTTGTATTATCGGTTTCAAAGTCAAATTGCATTAAAACAAATATCTATTTTCAAAAGTAGAAAATAATGTTGTTAATTTGTTTAAAGACTTGCTTTAAATGCTAAACATAGTAAACTGTTGACTTATTGTAGTCTAACTTATCTGTTCTGATCAGTTAGATTGATTTATGTTGTGATGTTCAATATATTATAATACATTGACTGAGCATGCGAATGTACTCGAAACAAGCTCATTCTATTTTCATTTCTAACTTTCTCAAACTATATTCATTTTGTTTTGATGTTTGAGTTTAATATTAACTTTAGTATAAATTGGAAAGGGAGAAATTTGCTTATTTCCTTGATTAATTTCGGCATAAATGATTTGTTTCATAAACTTACCATATCAGAAGGCAAGATTGGGAAATCATAGGGAGGATTTGTTATAACGAATCGATTGCTGGATGCTTCGTTTAAGCCGGAAAAATCACGATATCGGTAAATGCCCAGACATAGCATACCGTATTCACTTAATGCTTTCACAAAAAGGTCGCCATATTTACCTTTTTCCTAATAAGAAAGAGAAAACGAAAAATTTGGATCACGTTTTAAACCAATGCTCTCTTCATTATTTTTAACTCTTTTAATTAGAACTTTTATGAAGAATGAAAATGTTGGTTGTTGAAAATTATCATATTCAAATAAGGTAAAAAGAAAACTTACGGCTAATTTCACAAATGGTCCGTCAAATAGCGATATTTGATTTAATCGACATCTATCTCTGTTTACTAATGTATCTAGTGTTGAATAGCCACCTCGAAGACCTCCACCTTCAGCGAGAATCATTTCAAGTTCTGATGTCGCTCCACCAGAAATCAAAGAGCTGAAGTATAAATTTATTTTTTACTATTTTTAATTGTTTGCAGCTATTAAGATAAGATAAAAGATTACCGAATTAAAGTTAAGGCATTTGCATTAAAATAAGTGGTCGACATAAGACAATCTAAAACTGAAACAGCGAAAGCTGTTCCGCAAGCGAACGCTTGTGTTAGATAAAGTTCAAAATCGGAATCTTCATCATCATTACTCTGATCTAAAAATTTAACATTTGAATCGTTCCTTAGTTCTGTAAGAAGGGGGACATTTGCACCGTAAGCTGATCTGAAGAAAGAGAAACTTTATTAAAAGAATAATTAAATTTGGGTAGACTTTACCCTTTTTTATAAACGGTCATTGGCTCATATTCACTTCCTCTTTCGTCGCGAGTCACCATTCCTGGTACATCATCAAAAGTCATCGATCTTATATTCAAAGTAGCTAAAATTGCCTCTTTGTCGACCAAAGTCGGGTCATCGGATGATGATCTTCTCGCAGTGAGTATAACACACATATCACATAAATTGATATTAACTGCTCTTAAATCTGCCCGAGACAATGGCGAACCGTTTAGAACGCTTATTTTCGGGAAATTCTGTATCATTCGCCATTCTCTCCGAATGTATTCAATATTTCCAACGATAACGATATGTTTGAGCTCGTGATAATGAAAATTAGAGGCGCGTAAAGGCATAACGAAATTGCGAAGGCGAATGAGTGGCGAATCGTTGTCAGCAAAAATACAAACGACAATATGTCCATAGAGCACTGTCATCGACGCTTGCGATCTATCAAATGTGCATTCCTCAATAGAACGAGCAGGACACCAATGAAACAAACCAGTTGTGTCGTATCTCATTTCAGTTTTATCGACATCCAATTTTTGTTTGCTATAAAATGCCTTACGCGCACATCCCTCAGATGATTCAGTTTCATCTTTTAATTCATCACTTGATGAAGTCGCTGCTACTGACCTTATTCAAAAGAGAATTTTCATTTTTTTCAGTTTGTTTTAAAAACTTACGAATGATGAGGAGAAATAATTTGCTCAAAGTTCAAAGATGTGAATGATGAGAAAAATGATGATCTTGTTGCTTAATAAAATTGGATTAAATTTTGTTTTTAAGTTGCTCTGGTCACTTACATTTTCGACATGAGCAATTTTTAATAAGCTTGGGATCGAAAATGTCCTCGTGGCAGGTTTTACAATAAACCGACACTCTTTAACCAAATTTAATTAAAAAGCAATAAGAAAATGTATTAAAAATTATACCGTTTTACATCTTCTAGAGAGTGAGCGATGAAAAATCCTTCTGTACCAAGTTTTATTTTGAAAAATGGTTTCGGATTTATTTCAATTTTTCTTCCCTCTTTCAAAAAATTTAAAATTCGAATTTAAGTAAATGTTGAGATGTGTAAATTCTCTACCTTGACTGTCCACATAAATGGCAACCAAAAGTATTTTTAGTTTAACGAAACAAATTTCAGCAGCTTGTGCGAATGTCATTCCTAGAAAAGCTGAGCTCACTATTTGCGTAAAAATTTCCATTCCCGTCCCACGAAGATAATCTGCTCTCCAAGAAGGTTTTTTGCTATTATTCTAATAAATGCTTAATTACGTTATAAAAACTAAAATTTAAAAAGTTTACTTAAACATACGTTCTTACATGATCTAATTGCAAATAAATTAGACATCATAGAACTGAAGCCAGGAGCCAAACACGATTGCGCGATCAATCCTAAAAAATAAGCGCCAACAATTAAGTTTGCATTTCCAGAGCATAAAAAGCGCAACCTAATTTAAGTTCGCTAAAACAAACAACGTCGTCTCCTCTTCTCGAGTTCCACGAGGGAATATTCCAAAGAAATGGCTTATTTGTGTATTGCATCAACTGAATTATTATCTAAGAGTGAGTTTTTGTTAAATTTTAAAAATTTTATTCATCAGAATCTTACTCTTATATTGGCACAATAGCTTTTTACAGCAATCGCACGCATTATGTTTGCAGCATCTTCAGAATCGGGATCGATGCAATGTTTATTTGCAATGATGAGACAGGCAAAAGCGCTTTCCATCTGTTCAATAATGAGATTCAAATAAAATGAATTTTTAATGACTTGATTGCAACGAACAAACCTTAACTCTTTCAAGATCAGCAGTTTTTAAACAAGAGCCTTGAAAATATTCAACAGTCAAAAAATGAAGTTTCATGTAAGCTAAACACCATCTTTCATTTTGAATAATGAAAATTTTATAAATACAGCGCTTACCCTCGAGATCCCAATCGGGGTTAGAACGATCTAGAAAAACTATCTGAACATCTGTGTTCTCTCTGTTCTCGTGTAAAAAATCGTTTATGAAATCATTTAAATTTGAAAAAGTGACGCATCCACAGACAATCACATGGCTGGTTGGAGCAAATGAAAATATAAATTTTCGCATGTTTTTAATAATCATTCTTTTTTATATTAAGTGAAATTAATCACCTCTTTCCAGGTAAACGACGAAACTCGCCAGCATACTTAGGACCTGAGCCAACGAGTTCGAGTATTTCAGGAATGCAAGAGGTAAAAACGACCTTCACAAGAATGAAGTTTAAAATGGTTTTGGATAAGTTTAACAAAAAGCAATTAATACCAAAGCAACGAGAATGAAAAGCACAATGAACACTCGTCCTAATGTTGTTTCGCAGAAAATATCACCGTAACCGACCTGGTTGAATAACGAAAGCTACAATTAGGCAGTTTACAAATCACATTTACCGTTGACATGGTCACAATAAGAAAGTAAATGCATTCGAAGTAAGTTATGCTGTGTATGTTTTCAAACTCGAGAGGATCGCCTGAATTTTCAAACTGTGAAAAAGAATGATCATATAAATTTACAATTGAGATCAAAAATCACCAAATGAATGAAACCAGCAGCCGTAAGCCAAACTGATATTATAATAGCAGAGAGCTGCACCAATCTAACAGAAGTCGATGTTCTTACAATAGAAAAATGCTGCAAAATGTCGGCGATCGACATAATTCGAACAGCGCGTAAAAACCTAAAGCCTGTTTTTTACCAAAACCTTTAATTCTGTTTAACCGATGTATTCGAATGAAACAAACCTAACCAATTTCTTTCATAGAAAAATGCCAAATATGCGTGTGGAATCGTAAGGAAGTCAACGATTGAGTAGAGCTCAAAAAGATAAAACAACTTATCCGATGATGCTATGAACTAGAACCAGAAAAAAAAATAATGAAAACGTAGGTGTAACAAATTGTAAACCTTTAAAACAAAATGAATGGTGAACACAATGTTTGCTATAAAATCGATTTTATGTCGCAAATTTTTCTCGTATTCAAAACAAATTTCTATTTTACCGCTGATTTGATGGAATGATTTAGTTAGAAGCGACTTTAATCATTCACTCACGTAAGGGTATCGAGGAAATATATTCCAAACGAGATCATCGACAGCAAAAAAATAATTACGATCTGTAAGAGGAATGTTTAAAAATGAGTTCGCTTGGCTAAGTGAATTTCAAATTACAAATAAGCGACCAAAAAACGTGTGACCAGAAGTAAGTTCGGACGTGAAATCTTTCGCTTCTGTCACCCAACTTAACTCTGTATAACAAAATAAAAAAGTGAAATAATTTGATTTTCAAAATGACCAACCGTATCGGATAGGATTTTGTATGGCCAATCGTCGTCTCTGTTGAGTTTGATTGGAATCTGGAAGAAAAACGTTTCTCGGCATGTTTGGCTCGCTTTCATCCAAACTCATTCTCAAATGTTCTAAAACAGCGTTGAAACATAGAAATCGAAGAGCTCTGAACGAAAGAACAAGCAAAATGCAAACAGCGAAAGTCGCAAAACTGCAGATAATGAAATGAAACCATTTTCTATTTTCGCACTCGTCTTCTGATGTTTGCGTTCGAAAGCGAACGAAATCTTCTATTTATTCGATTTCGATCTAATTAAAATCGATCAAACTTTGTAAGATTCTCACCTTCGAAGTAAATCGGGTCAAATAAAGTATCGGACATTATTAAAATAACCAAAATTCTTTTTCGCTTTTCAATAATTTAATATAAAAAAATTCAACAATTAAAACGAATTTAACGCAGTGATCGACGGAATTTGGAACAGAGAGAATTGTTGTGTTCGAAATACTGTCAACTTACTGTGCATAAAAACAGTGCTCAATGCACATAGAGAGCGTTTCGCCAAAAAGTCGCGTCGCTGTCAACGAGTTCGGCACAACTCGCCTCGCATTGCCATATCTCACCAACACTCGCACGAATATTTTAGTTGCTTTCTCATTTATTTATGTGCTCCTAGCAAAAAAAATTGTTTTTTTTTTTGTAAATAATCACGATTTTAACCAGAGAAACTGCTGCGCATCAATCGAACCTGAATTATTGTGACGCTAAGCTCGAGTAGTTACAATTTTTGCCAAATTTATTAATAAAATTCGCTTAAAAGCAATGATCAAAATTAATTTTATTTCTAAATTGTTTTCGTTTTTTAACAAATAAAAAGTAATTTTAAAAAATACAAAATCATAATTCGTGTCTATTAAGGATTCAATAAAAAACGTAGTTTTTCTGCTTACAGATTTTTGCTGTCCGATTCAAATTTTATTAAAATTTTGCATATGCACGATTCAATATATTACGTAGTGTTATGATATTCAAAGTTATTTATTCAACGAAAAATTGTTTAAAAAGATAAGATATTCGATTTAAATAGAAATTTTAAACATTGAAAGTAAATATAAGCACAATAGCCGACTTATGCCGAGCGTGAAACGCAAACGCTCTATGAGAAACGGAGCTCGGAGGGTGAGGGTTCGAGTCCAGGAATTTTCTAATAGAATAAAAATTTTTGCAATTTTGAAAATCAAAAGTTTAAAGTAATCGACAAAATTTTGTGCATTTATCTGGATTTGAACACAAACATTTGAAGTATGTTTGCTCTACGCTCGACACTACTGAACCAATGTGCTTATCTATACTTTCATGCTTTAAATTTAATATCAAAAATTCAATTTTCAAATTTTAAATTCATAATTACTAATGCAGCTCATAAACTTCGTATATTTTGATGAGAAATCTTAAGAATCTGCCATTTGGCACCATTTGGTGCAATTTTTTTGTGATTTTGTACTGTTGTCAAATTTCTTATAAAATGAATAAATGACAACCAAGTTAGGCAGTGTTCGACAATTTATTTATCATTAGTGTAATTCGAATAAAATCGATCAAAGAATTGTTAAATAAAGTTAATGAAAATATCTGAAACGATAAAATCTTTTCAAAAATCTAAAAACTTTATTTCAAGCATGAACAATTTTTAAATTGATTTAACGACTTAAAGCATCTTTTGTATGCTTACCGATTGATTGTAAAATATTTATTTCAAAAACTACAACAAAACATAACGAAAAAGGACAACATCGAACATTCAAGATATAATGCACGCAAAATCAGTTGTTCCATTAATATGAAAACTAAAAATACAAAATGAATTCATTCATCAGTTTGAGGTTGAATTGCAGTCATTGGAATCAAAATTAAATTTCGCTGCAATTCGTCGAGGTTTCATATTCGAAATACTTTCGCTTTTGTTTGGAAGCCATTCGCATGGCGGAAATGGTAATTCGTCGTTTGAATCAATATTATCACTTCTGTTCGCATGCTTTTTCTCGGTATTGTTTTCATCTGTATTTAGAGAATTATCTTTAATACACAAATTCTCTTCCGATTTGCCTTCGTTTTCGACCTTATGTTTCTGCGAAACAATCAATTGTTCGTCGATAAATTTACGGTTTATGGTAAGCACCCAAGTATTTTTACCAAACTCTTGACGCTTGTTGAAAATGACGAAATCTCCATAAGATTGAAATAAAGAGATTACTGATTTAAAACCAAAATCTTTCGGTTGCGGCAACGGACGACTGAATTTTTGCATATAAACTTCATTCAATTGTCTCGTTGTTAAAAACAAAGTGGGAACAGATTGTATCAGTTCAATGATATCGCGTATAAATTTCAATGCAGGACATAATGTTACTGTTTTTCTTTTTACATCGATGTCTACAGTATTGTTCATATTTTCGTAAAGGATAAATGAATCAAGCGCTTGGTCGAAACGATTCTGATAGTCCTTAAGTAGTTCGTCTATCTGCTTCTGACCATCATATTCTTCCATTAAAAGTCGTAAAATTCGGCAACGTATCGTTTGAACAACCTTCTCATCAACAAGTTTAGCGAGGCAATCATTGCCTGCACTCACAATCTGAAAATTTGAAGGAATTTTCTTTATCAACGATTGCATGTCATACACATCAAAATCTTCAAAGTTAATACCAAATCCATACTCGCGAATAAATAGTTCATTTAAGCAACTTATAGAAACACTTTCGTTTGGTTGCATCTTTAGCAAACGAACTAATCGACTGCCGATAGTTTTGAGACGGTTTTCATAATTAAGTCTAATCAATTTATCTTCACCATTGTTCGTAAGGATTAATTCAATCACATGGGGAGAAATTTCTTCAAGTAATTCAATTAGCTTGTTAAATCCGTAATCGGACACTTTACACTGACGGTTAAAGTAGTGGTGATAAGCTGGTATAAATTTACAAAAAGGCATTGAAAGCGTTGGTGTAGATTGTAGCAATTCAATCACATCTTTTGCAAAAACTTTTGTACGTTCTTTCTCATCTTCTGTTTGTTCACGTTTGGGAATTTCGACAACGGTATCATCGTCTTCGCGCGAAATGACAACGGTACCTTCCCAAACATCATGTAATATATCACTTATGTCGCAAACTCCATAATCGGTCACATCGAATGGCTTTTCAAAAACAGTTTCGAATAATGTCGGAAACTGTTTAAGATATAAACGCTTTGCTTGCTGTGCTTTCAATACTTTAAGCATATCAGTTGCAAATCTTTTCGTTTGTTCACGATGTGTTAAGGTAAGAATTCGCTTTGTTCCTTCGCCTAATATTTGAACCACATGTGGAATTGCTTCAAGTAGATCAATCAGTTTTGTATATCCATATTGATATACACAACATTGACGGCCAAAGTGATTATGATAAGCCGGAACAAATTTCGAAAAAGCGATCAAACAATGTGGCTGACTTTTAAGCAAATCTTTCACTTCACGACTAAATTGGTTCAATTGCTTTGCGATTGCTTCACTCGCTGCATTTGATATTGAACTCAATCCACAATCAAATTTCGTTTCCATACGAGTTATTGGATTACCCTCGGACTTATTTTCGAGCCATTGGATCCGTTTAAAACCAAGACTGTGTGAAGCAGATATTTCGATACCGGGAACGCAGGAAATCAAATGTTCAAGAGGAACACATGGAGGTTCATCGCAAATAAACTCTTTACTAAATTCGGAAGCATAACAGTTAATTATACTGTTTAAAGGTAAAATGCCTCCATGAGTATCCAGAAGGGTATGAATTTGAGGAGCGAGTGTCTTCAGTGAAATTTTAACAGAAGGCAATGATGTGTATTCTTGTTCCAACCATTGACTAGGAGATTTCTGAAAATCCTTGATGCCATGAAGTGTGCAAAAGGGGCTGCGGTAAGCAGTTGATTCAAAAAATGAAGAATATGTCTTTGTTTTAATGTTAGAGTTAAAAATCACATATCGACCACCACAGCCCTCACTCTCAGTAATTAATTGAATAACATCACGCAATCTGTGGATATCAGCCATGCAAAGTGAACGATGGTATCGTTTTTCGTATAGATCTTGAAAAGTTACAAGTGGCAGCTTCTTTGAAGTTATATCTTCAAAGATCGCAGCAACTTCATTTCTCAAAATATCAAGTGGTGGAGATCGATCGCTGCTAAGATTGCTGATCATCATTCGTTTTGTTCCAAGCTTAGTTCGATGAAGCTTAGAAACAGCAATTTGTGCATCTTGTTGGGTTGCAACTTTGACAATCGCTTTGACCGAACAAGTTGACGGAAAGTCTTGAGCGAAGCCCCTATTTATCGGACTTGTCTGAAAATTTTGCGACGAAAGAACACAAACATGCAAAACTTGTATGGCATTTGATCGAAAATGGTTCATGAGTTCTTTTTTCAAAGACGTATTATCCATATTCGAATCTAAATTTGTAACCAATAATTCGATCGGTTGTGTTCTTCTCGATGAAAATCCATTGTTGCCATCCTGAACGTGACCACTAGAAAAAGAAGATGATGCTGATGGTGCAAACGAGCGACATGTATCCTTAACCGTCTCTTTCATTTGATGCACACGATTCTCGCGATAAGCAGTGTAAGAAACGAGGACGTTATTCGTTTGAAAAGTTTTCTCCTCTTTATTACTGCTTTTGTTCACTTTAATCGTTCGTGTATTTGATTTATACGATTTCTTCGCATTATGAAAAGAAACGTTGCTTTGTTGTTGCGACTGCTGCTGTTGCAGTTGTTGACGCGGTTTGTAACCGTTTCTCATTGACTTCATACTGCTTCTAGACACAAGACTAATGTAATCGATACACGAATTCGTGAATTCGCTTTAAACGTGCATCCGTTTCAATCGCACAATGCTTGAATTGTTCACTTAAAAGCCAAAGAGAAAAGCTTCTACTTTTAAGAAATGAGAATAAATCGAAAAAAGAAGTGAGCGTTCGAAAAATGGAATTCGCAAAACTTACGTTTTAAAGAATTAAAACAATGGTTTTTGAATTACAATTGTTGGCAAGTGAATGAGAAGAATGTGACGAAACGTAGCGCTCGATTCACGCGATATTCATTCGCATTTTGCAAAAATTGAAAAATGAAAAATGAATTCAAGCGTAGATACGATTAACGATCGATTGCACGCGTTTTAAAAACGCGTTTCGATTACTCGTTTCACAATTAACTGTTCATTGATTCAATCGCTTTTTCATTCGAAAGCCGCGCTTTTCGCGTTTCCGAAACTCAAACACCAATCGAAGCGTAGATCGATGGCGACATCGCACGGAATCTAAAGTTTTGTTTACTCACAAAAAAACAAAAATTTTTCACGCTTTCAATTTAATCGCAAACACAGCATTCGAACGATTGAAGTAAACAATAATCGTTTTGATCGTAAACAAAAAGGCGCCGCTTTTAAGCAATAAATCGATTATTGAGAGGAAAACGAGTTTAAAACGAGCATAGATCAATAATCGCAACACGCAATCGGTCCCCGCAAAAGTTTCTTCTCGCTTCTCGTCGTTTCGTAGCGTTCGACACGATGTTTGCAAAGAAACGCCCTTTTTGTGTTTTCAAAAATTCACACTAATTTCTTCTTTCATTTTTAATCGTTTTCGTTTGTTTTATTTACGATTTAATCAATTTTTAAAAAGACAATTGAAATTCGAGTGAAGAGAGGCACGCGTTTTTCTCAAATCCACCATTCATCGATCGAAGCCTGAACGACGCTTGACGCAAATCACAGCGATCACTTCAGTTATTTTCATTGACAACAGACACTGCAATAGCGAACATTTGAAGAATTAGATTAATCGTATTTTTTGCTTTTTTCTTTCTTTCGATCGTTTTTTTGAAGAAAAATCAAGTGAATGGTGATTGAATAGTGGCATTCGATCGACGGATGAGAAGCGAAAATAATGTTTTTTCAAAAATGTCGTTTGCATGTCAAATGCGAATCAAAGGCATTCTTCTTTTGTTGCTTTGCATTCTAATCACTAGTGTTTTCTACTGTTTGATCGGCGATCAGAAACCACCATTTGGAACTCTGGTCTCAGAAACACACCGTCAAATTTCGCAACTGGTTGTCCCTGCCGTCTCTGATTTGTCCTCTTCTAACAATCAACAAAGCAGTGAAGAATTAGATGAAAAGTTACGCGAACTCGGCTTTTTCAGCGAAAATGCGAATGCGAATTGGCAAAATATTAGTTTACCAATGTTTGTTACAGCAGTGAAAAGTGGCGAAACACAAATTGTGAAGGGTTTTATCAGATCAATTCAAGACTTTTATCCAGACGCAAGTTTACTGCTTTACGTTTTAGATCTTGATGACGATGAGATTAGTCTGGTATGCTTTCTTATCGCAATGCATTCGAAATTTTATTGATCATTTTTTTATAGATCAATCGATTGTGTAACATATCTAACTCTTGTTCACTGCGAAAGTTTCAATTCGAACGATACCCATCTCACGTCAATGATCTCAATATGTACGCATTCCGACCGATTATTCTACAAGAGGTTTTAAATCAAACGGGTGCCGCTGTTTGGTTAGATCCAAACTATTATGTATTACCGTCGGGATCAACTAAAGCCAAAAAAGTTATCGAAGAGGCAAAGAAGGAAGGCATCTTGTCGTGGACAATACAGAAGCCGACAGCGGCGTTGACACATCCGCGAATGTTTGAATTCTTTCGTACGCAAAGCGAAAAGTATTACTTTCATAGAATGATCGAACCTAGCAGTATAATTATTTACAACTCGCGCAGAATTCACTCACAATTAATGCTACCGTGGGTGAGATGTGCCTTGACACAATATTGCATAGCCCCGATTGGCGCTCAACGGTTTGGTTGCAGGCTCAACAAAAAGCCGATGTATCGCTATTCAGGGTGCCATCATTACGACATGTCTGCATTGAACATAGTGCTCGGATTCATGTTCAATTTCAGCGAAAAACCATATGTCGCGGATGAAGAAGAAAAATTTTTCAAACCCATATCTAGCGAAGAGTTGGATGAAATCATCGACAACGATTACAATGACTTATTCAACAAACTGAGAAGTGATTCAACGCTTAACGAAACCAATTTGCAGGGAAAGCGAAGGAAACTTTTTTCGCGATAAATGGCCACACAGCCATAAAACTTGGTGTACTCCTTTTTTTCAACTAAACGCAGTTTTCCTTCTAGTTTTCCGTCCTTTCGTCTTCTCTTTCGATTAATTCGCATTCAAGTCAAGCTTTAATCTTATGATTTTTCGTTAAAAGAAAACTAGTCAATCATTTATCATTAGTATTAATTAACATTTTCAAAAATCGAGTCAAATCGCTGGGTTCACGTAACTATTCAATCGAATTGTAATTTAATCTTCCTGAATTTTATTTCGCTGTAAACAAAAACCAAGGAAAAAACAAAGCAGAATTTCATCATTAAATAGAGGTTAGCTGTAAACAAAAGTGATTTCCACGTTGCATTTCCGTGCTTCCAAGTTTTATTTTGAAGAACATTAATAGAATGCAAAATTAACATAACTTTTTCACTTGATCTATCACAAATTCAATATTCACTTGTAACGAAAAAGTTCTGCAGCTTATTCTATAATTTCTTTTAGGTATTTGATAATTAAGCAATGTCAAAACAGTGAATTAATAAAAAAAAGTTGTGCAAAAATATGAAATGTCAACATTCAAATAGCGTCCTGCTTGAGTAAAAAATAAGTAAAGTTATTGAAGTGTAAAGATTAATAAGATGATAACGATTTTTTACATTGAAAACAAGAACGGAAGCAACGATCAATTTCATATTGTTTTCAATGACAAGCGTCGACTGCGAACACATGACGCTTGAGAATTCGCTAAGCACGAGAATTTCCGCGATGTGACTCGCAAACCGAAAACCGCATCGCTTTAAACTTTGCGCCAAAAATACTGCTTTCCTCATTCTACAGATGGCAAAACTACACGAATGGAGAAATCGAATGTATGGAAAGAGCGATCGAAAAAAAATGACAACGCGTTCGAACACAACGACTTCTTTCTCTATTCGTTTTTTAAATGTGAACAAAGCACGGAATAAAAAAGTTTAGATCAAAATAGGACTAAAGTTGGGTCGACGTTTCTTTTGTAACGATTGTCTTATGTTTTGCGAGATATGAAAAACTTGGCGAAGCGAAAGTTTGCAAACGTTCGAAACAAACAATCGACAAATTTGTAATTTTTTTTCGTAAATTTTTTTTATTTGAAAATTATTTGCTTTTTTGATTTGATTTGAAATGGATGCTTCGACCGAACAACATGACGACGCGTTGTCCACTCCAGGTTCTATCGGTAATCAATCTTAACGTTCGCTTCTTTTTTAATCATTTATTTTTAGGCTACAATTCGATTTCTTCAATCGGCAGCGATAGCATCGAACCATTGTCTTCCTCTTTAAGCCTCGCCGGGAACTATTCATTGTGTGGTATCTGTGCACTCTCCTTTCACTATCTTTTTGATGACACATCCAACAGGTAACTCGAGAATGACATCACTTTTCGATCTATTTTCTTTTCTCTATTTTAGGCAATTTTGTGAAACCACCATTAACTGTTTGGTAAACCATCTAAGCTTACCAAAACAAGTTGCGAATGCAATGCAAGCTTTATTGAATGGCGAAGGCGGTGATATTCAAGCGTTTATAAATTTACTCAAAGAAGAGGCATCATTAAAAAATTCGTGTGTTCGTGTCGTTGAAGAATTAGTGATGTTTTCTGTTAGAGAAGGTAATTAGAGTCTGTATTGTGGTAATGAATGTTAGTTTCCTGCATTACCTTAATTACTAAAACCGTGCTTTTCGTGCGATTCAATAATTTACTATATTTGCTTTGCTTTTTGCACGCTATGTAAGGATGGATAAAGCAAGGTAAGCTAACAATATTTCTCAATTTATCTGATCTTTATAGCGTACTTTTGTTTAACTTTGCTGAATACTGACGAATACTGATAAATATTTTTCCAGGTGTCTACGATGCAAGACTTCGAATTCTCATTCTTTATGTTGCTGAATTGTTACGCGTCCCTTTACCGCTAGTTGAGCTTTATGAAGAATCGGTTGTGGAAATGTTATCAAGTGATATTCCCGAACAAACAAATGAAGAATTAATCGAAAAAGCAAAGCGCCAGCGCAACAAAAAGATAAAGCGATATTTCATGATAGGATTGGCAGGTCTTGGAGGTGGAGCAATCATTGGCTTGACCGGAGGTCTTGCTGCTCCCTTCGTTGCTGCTGGAGCTGGTGCTATAATTGGTGGTGCAGGTGCTGCAGCTCTCGGATCTACTGCAGGAATTGCTGTGATAGGATCTCTCTTTGGTGTTGCCGGTGCTGGATTAACTGGCTACAAAATGAAGAAACGTGTTGGTGATATTGAAGAATTTGCCTTTGACACACTTACTAAAGGTCGTGAATTGCACTTAACCATTGCCGTTTCCGGCTGGATTACGGAAGAAGATGTAAATGCTTTTCAAAAACCTTGGCAATCGCTAATGAATTCACGCGAGCAATATTGCATTCGATATGAATCAAGTTATTTGCTCGAACTTGGCAGGGCTATGGACTACTTTCTGAGTTTTGCTGTATCTATGGCAGCCCAAGAAGCGTTAAAATATACAATTTTATCTGGTATAATAACCGCTATTGCTTGGCCTGCCACATTTGTAACATTCGCCAGTGTAATTGATAATCCATGGGGTGTTTGCATCCGTCGTTCAGCTGAAGTCGGCAAGCATTTAGCAGAAATATTGATCGCACGCCAACAGGGTAAACGGCCAGTTACGCTAATTGGCTTTAGTCTAGGTGCAAGAGTTATTTTCTATTGTTTACAAGAAATGGCTCAACGAAAAGGTTGTGAAGGCATCGTCGAAGATGTCGTTTTACTTGGCGCACCAGTTCCCGGTTATGTTGACCAGTGGAAATCATTTCAAAGAGTTGTTAACGGAAGAATTGTAAATGGTTATTGTAAGGGCGACTGGCTTCTAAAATTTTTATATCGGACCTCAACCGCAACTTTAAAAATCGCAGGCTTAGGGCCAGTAGAGTGGAAAGATCGTCGTATGATCAATATAGATTTAAGCGAAATTGTTAGTGGACACATGGATTACTATGCCAAAATGCCATTAGTTTTAGAAGCAGTCGGCGTTCGCACAAATGAAGATCTAACTAAAAGAGATGCTAAAACTATGAGAAAATGTTTCTCAGGGTTGCCTCATACTGTTGAAAAATCATCATCTTCGTTTACAATTAATTCTTCATTACGTCTGTCCAAATCTGAAACAAACTTTAGCCGTCGTTTTTCAAGTCCATGTTACATAGGAGAGGAGGTTTCAGTTAACATTCCTCGTCGCTCGTCGTCACTTGAAAGTGTTCTGAGTAAAATTAGCTCTGGTGTTGCCATGACACCTTCTATATCACATTCAGATAATTTATCGCACAAGTTATCCAAATCACTTTCATTTCAGAAGCCTTTAGATCCTTGAATACTTAAAGCAGATTAAATATCTTTATAGGTTTCCTGTTATTGAACAAATGACAATTCAATTGATATCAAAGAGCGGAAGTATTACAAAACCAAGCCGATTGTTTAGAATTGATAATTATCGTTACTTATAAACGATATTTATAAGATTGTTAGATTATAATGTCGTTTTTATTGAAACAGTTTTTATACAATTGTTGATTACTATAGCAGTATAGCGTCCGGTTTTGTAGATAATTAATGGAAGAAGTACAAATAGTGATATTAAAGCTTCGAGCGATCAAATGAAATAATAGTCGAAACCTTGATAAAGAATTGAAAGTTCATGCAATTCTGTGATCAGTTTTTGCAATCAAGTATTAAGTCGTGATTGAGGCAAAGGACCATGAAGACGAGCATAACACAATCCATAATGTTCTTAGCCAACTAAGTAAGCTTTACTTAAATTATTTTTAAATCTAGCTGCTTTATGTTTTTTATTTATGTTATCAGCGAATATTTGCAGCTCTCTGTTTTTTTCTCCAATGTAAATCTTAATTTGTAAAAAGCCATTGATTTACTTATAATTTTTGCTACTTAAAATTATATTAGTCTTTGACTCAGAAATAAGCAAAATTCAACTTGTTTCATCATTTATTGTTAAAAATTATTTGGAAGTCATTTATTAAAAAGAATGTTTAACAAATAATTCTTTACAATCTTTTAATTTTTCTCTGATTCGTAATTCACTAAAAGTTTTTTCTCTTATTTCACGTCGAATTTGTGCAAATTACGAATGTGCAGTTAAACTGCCATTAGCGAAATGAATAAAAGTGACGGAATGTAACTAAATAGTGGTAAAGAAATCATTACACGTATAATATTAGCGATGATTATAAAATGGAAAATGGCAGCTTGCATAATTTTTCAAAGAGTAATTGTGCCAAATTTAATTATTTATTGCCTTTTTGTCATTGTTCCGCAAATTTGTCATCCAAATATCTTATGTGAGTGTAAGAAAAGATTATATATTTATTCTTAATTTCATTAAACTTTTAGTAAGCCCCATTAGAGACTTACTAGATTTTAGTTTTTAAATGAGATTCGCAAAAATTAATGAAATTTTGGTATCAGTTAGACTTCGAAATATAACAATCATTGGTACGATAACACAATTCACCCAATTCAATAAAGTAGCGAGCAGATTCATTGCGTTTTTTACAAGTGATACAGTAATTAATTAATAGGCGTAAATTTTAAAATAATGGTTGCAAAAAATTGTGATTATTTAATCAAATTCTGTTATATTAATTAAATAATTGCCATTTTCGAGTTTTTAAAAATTTTTTAATATGAAAA
>NCKU01001317.1:0-26733 GCA_003675995.1 Dinothrombium tinctorium | reverse complement strand
AATCATATTAACAAATAAACATTTACTTCAAAAACTTATCAAACTAACTTCATACAATGTTGTTCTTTTTCTCATTTTGTTCAAGTGGTCGGGATTTTATGTTTATTTTACATCAAAATTGCTCAAGAGCTTTTCACAAATTTTCTACATATGAATGAAACTGTATTCACGAATTTCAAGCATTATCATCTCTTTTGATTTGCTCTCACGCTTGCTTGAAAAACATTTTTCACTCATATTCATGCAAATAAAAATCTTTTACAGAATTACAAATTTTGATTTAAAAATTCACATTTTGTTTGACAATCGGCAAACAATGAAAGTCGGAAAATTGTGTTCTCTTCAATCTCGCATGCAAGTTTTACACTTCAAGAGGCATAACATCCAATCAAATTCAAATCGGCTGCTTCTGAAGAAAAGCGCGCAGGTTTAACAATGCTTCAAAAGCATTGTTGAGTGCATGAGATTCTAGAATTTTTGACATTTTAGAACTCGGATCACTTTACTTCGAGCATAGAATCAAACGAAAGTTTATAGAATAGAGTTTTTAGAATAGAAACTAAACAGAGAATAGGCGATGTCGCGAAAAAGCAAAACAACGAAACCGGCTGGTATGCCATCGAGAACTCCATCATTAGAATCGGCAGCTTCACAAACAGTCGCTGCTTCGCCAAGAATTGGGCGTCAGGCTACAGAAGACATTTACGGTGGCGGTGTTATCGCATACGGATCACATTTATTCGACTGTTGTTCGATTTTGATTTACTGTCCAAAACATAGTAATTTCGGTTTGTCGAGAATCAGTTCACGCAAAGGATTGTGGATGCCGTTCGTCGCACTTAAGAGCACCGAAGGTTGGTACCCGTCGACAGTTGCAAGACTGAAACAGTTGCTAGTGGTTGGCAGTGGAGCCAAGAATTTTCTCTCGTTTAGTCCACCAGAGTTACTTCACGTTTATAGAATTCAATTACCGACCCTCGCTCGTTTCGTGACACGCATAACATACTTTTCGCAACTCACACATGACCCCAAGCATCCGACAAATTGCTGCCAATCGAATAAATCACTGACATGGATTTCGGCGGAAGACATAACCAATCAAAACATAGCAGATTTATGGGGTCCCGAGCCACTGGTGTTCGGAAATGCTTTTCTTTCAAACAATATCGACAGAGGCGCGTACACAGAGTTCACATTACGCGACGCGATGAAATATCTTCCGCGAGACGCACCGAAGACATTTCAAGACGAATTGCTCAAATCGGCACAGTTCACAGAGAAAGACATGACAAAGGTTTACGGCGAGTTTGTGCAACACGTTTATCCGAGTCAATACATGGCGTTCGCTTCGTTCTCAGATTACATGAAAAGAATTGGGTGGACAAACAATGAACCAGATTTGCAGTCGGTTTTTCGTGCTTTCGCGTTTAATGGACAGAATTACCTTTCCTATCACGAATTTATCCTCGGAATCGCGGCTTTAGACAAAAATACTACTCACGGCGGTCGATCGGGCGAATTGCGCTGCGGTTACATTTTCAGATTTTACGATGCGAATAACGACAATTTACTCGATTATAATGACATGAAAGCGTTGACATACGACATGCTTAAGTTTAAGAATAAACCGTGCGATGATGAGTCGGTCGAGAAAGAAATGGCAAGAAACAGTTCCGCTCTCGGATTGGCCATAAACGATCCCATTAATTCAGAAATGTTTATGAAAGGAGTCGGTACGATGCTTTTTCGTGGTTCCTCGGCTTTGTTTCGCTGTTCTTTTTCGATAATTCAGCAAATTCTTCTCAAACGAAGCTATGATTCAATGAGCTCAATTCAGGTCGCTGAAATTGAAGTTGGTCCTGGGAAAAAACCAAGAGGCACTTGTCCGAGGTGTAGGACAAAGAAATACATTCTTGCGCTTCACAGCGTCAAATTGCATTTTGAAGGCATGTGTATTGATCCTCAAGAAGTGAATCAAGACGATTCGCAAAACCTCTCGAAGCCACAGAAGACACATGAAATTAACCAATTTAGTCCGGACTTTTTACCGAATCGAATGATGGATTGGATTCGCGATTTCGCTGTCGCTGCTTGTGGTGTCAGGCTGAAAGGTAAAAGAACGCTGCCAAAAGAGTTGACGTGGACAAAAACAGACAGAGAGAAACTTTCGACAGCGATCATCAAGCTGTGTCAAGACGCACAACACTTGTTGCAAAAGGATGGGCGAGTGATAAAAGTAAATTCACCGACTTATGTTCTCGGCGATATACATGGAAATCTTCATGATTTGATCACATACGAGCAGGTACTTTGGGACAAAGGACCAGCGTGTGTGCCAGCAGCGTACTTATTTTTAGGAGATTACGTTGACAGAGGTGATTTCGGGATCGAATGCATTATGTATTTACTCGCGTGCAAAGTTTTGAATCCTGACAAATTTTATTTATTGCGAGGTAATCACGAATTGAGACCGATTCAAACAGTATTCACGTTTCAAAAGGAATGTTTTGAAAAGTTTGGCAAAAATATCGGTCAAACAATTTGGGAAACGTGTAACAAAGTTTTCGATATTCTGCCTTTGTGCGCAGTAATTGACGATTCGATTTTTTGTGCTCACGGCGGTATACCGACTTCGGCGACGAAGATTGAAGAGCTTTACAATATTCCAATGCCACTAAATGATCCCGAAAATCAGTCTCCAGCGGCATGGGAAATATTATGGAATGACCCGGTATCTGCGAACGAGTTTAACGAATACGCAGAGATGCTCCGCTTACAAAGTGGAAGTGGTGCGTTCAGCAGTTTACAAGGCTTCCTGCCTAATACCAAACGCGGAACCGCTTATTATTTTAGCGAAGATGCAGTGGCAAAATTTTTGTCAGCAAACAATTTCTCTCACATAATCAGAGCGCACGAAGTGATTCCGCCCGGTTTTCAGTTTCATATGGGCGGCAAAGTAATCACTGTGTTCTCTTCGTCAAAATACTGCAACGGACTCAATGAAGCAGCGGCTATTTTTGTCGAGCAGGAAAGAATTCGCGTACTTCGACTTCAAACCTGGGAAACACCTTGACTTCGATTCAGTTTTATGATTTTTTGTTTGTTTACATTTTCAGTTTTGAGTGTTTGTTTTAGTAAATTAAACGTTAATTTCATTTAATTTAAAGTTTTTTATTTAAATCGTTGCTTAGACTAAATCAAGATTTATTAAATATAATAATGAAAGCGGAAAAATTTGAAGTTTTTAATTAGCAATATCGCCGTTAATTTCCTATGTTAGGAGTGTAACGTATTTCTTTACTTATTTTCTTTTATTGTTTAATAAAAAATTCGCAGGAAAAGCGTATTTCACCATGAAAACTACTTTTTGTGTCAATTAATGTAAAGGCTAAATTTTACTATTTATCTTATAAAATTTATATACAATTTTTCATTGGAGTAGTAAAAGAGAAATAATTTGAAAAATTTAATTTTTGTTCCGAAAGGATTGCATTTTAATTTAATTTTTTCATTTACATTTCATAAATGATTAGTAGAGTATTGAGTAGTTGTCTTTGACAAAATCGCCACTTTCAATTGAATTCTTTATTAGAAAAGCGTTTATCCAACAATGCAAATACGTACTTTTAGTTAAAAGTATTCAATTAAATGTATGTTTGACGTATGTCGCTAAGTTCGTCAGCTTCAAATATTTGTACGAATAAATGAAGCATTCCTCTTTCATTTGCTTCAGCTAATTGAGAAAGTATTTGCTTAATATAATTCATATTCTGATCAAATCCATTCCGACAACGCTGTATGTCAATTTCAAAAAAGTGTCATCCATAAAATCTTGCAATGTACAAGACATTAGTAAATCGGAGTAAGTTCGGACATTTTAGCGCCACAAGAATACTTTGTTTTATTCGAGATGCAGGTATTGAGTAAAATGATGCTACAACACTGTTGCAGTGTGTAATCTTGCTGTGACACACTGTAGTTTTTGTTGATTAATCTAAACGCTGAAATCATTTTATTACTGCATTGATGAAACTGTTCAAATGCCATCTGTTTCCTCATACAATTAGAAGAATTTGATGAATTCTGAAAAAAATTATAATAAATCTATGAGAAATCGGCTGTGATGATAAGCTTTGAAATAATTATTAATATTAGTTAGAATTATTATTGATTACCATTTTGGCATTTATTTGTTGAACATCTTTTACTCAGCTCCTTACGGAAGCTAACAGCAATCGGTTGAAATTTCGATATTATTCGATTCCTTTTGCATTCAATGTAATCCTGAAACACTTTTAAGTGCTCATTTGCTGATCTAATAGAAAAGAAATCAAATTTTTAATATGTACCACTAAAATACTTACTCGCACTAGCTATAATTATCGGCAATAGACACATAAAACCATGTTACGGCCGCCAATAACTGATAAAGCCTGAAAGTGCATTTTAGTCTATATTACAATTGGACAGCGGTCTATTTGGTCAGCTAAATTAATTAGGCTAAAATAAAATTCATTTCTGAAACCTTATCTACCTTTTCTTTATTGAACGGTAGCTAATATAAGTTATCATTGATAACCAACGCTAAAAGTGTATAAAATTTATTCATTTCTAAAATTTTGTTTGAACTTTAAGCTAATTACATTTTGCATCTTCTGCTTTATAAAGCGAAAGTAGAGGGTTGAATTCAATAAGAGAAGCGTTTTTGTCTCTCAAGAAAATTTTCAAAGGGTAAAATTATTTTATTTATTTATTTTTTTAATAAATAATTAACACACAAATCGAAAAGAACATTTTCTTTAAACTTGGTCATTGTATTGCTTAAAGGTGTAAAATTAAAAATAAAAAATTTTCACTTGTTTTACTTGACGAAGTTTAAATGATTAGAATTTTTTGTAACTCTTATACAAATAGATTCAAAATAAGATGAACATAAATAATTTTAAAAATTTAAAAAACAAATTTTGTTGATTGCATTGATTATTTATTAATGGGAAATGGTGGAAAAAAATTGATTAAAAGATTGACGACTAATTAATTAATATTTTATTGACTCTGTAAACGCTCGGCACATCAATTATAACCGACTTCTTAAAGAATTAATTAAGGTTTAAGCCGAAAGGAATTTGTTTGCTTTCATTAAAGTTTTTTTGGTGCATTTTTTAAATTAAAAAACGAAGGATTTATTCATGGATAGAGAAAAAATGCAGCTAAGTTTGAGTTCACTTTGTTAATTTTAAATTGCAATGAATATTATCAAGTGTAAATTGCAATGAAATTAGCAACTCGTAGTTACTATTTTCACACAGATCACGCAGATATGTCCTCTAAATTATGATCGTTGCTTAAAACAATATTTGCTTTGTGTATTTATATTTAACGCTTACTTAAGCTTTGTTTATTAGCTTTTTAATTTGAATGCTAAACTTGTGTAAAACCGATGTTGTCATCTGATGAACATTTTTCACGCTTTGAGGAGAAACTATTCTTAAAACTTTCAAAGCGCTTTAAACACAAGTGGAAAAAAAGTGAATGGAAGTGCATCAACACATAATAACAAAGCAACAATGAAAATTCATTTCAAATGCATAACAAAAGTTAATTATTGTATTTCTGTTCAGTCATTGTGTATTTTGCGGCGAAGTGAATGAAAGCGAAATTTTCTATTCAACAACCTCTTTGAAATATGAATGAAGTGTACGCCTTGATTGCTATTTAATAAGCGTGAAATATTCAACATGAAAGAATTAAGAGTAAATTATTGTTATTCATTATATTCGTCAAATAATAATTGCGCTATTTAATACAATTCTTTTTCCCTGTTACACTATTTAATCTATAATAATTTTTTTATAAAAATTTAAATCAAATGAAAGAAAATGAAAGTTTTCGTTCGCTCGCATAATTTGAAAGCAATCAAACTTTATTCAAATTCAAATTCAGAATAAATGAAGCAAAAAAAAATTTGCTCTTTAAAACCCAAAAAAGTCCATTTTATACATTATTTACGGTTTCAAATTGTTTCCCTGAAAAGAAACAAGAAGAGAAATCAAGTTCTAAAAATTTTAATCTACTTCTTCAAAATATGCTTCATTCAAGTTTAAATCAGTTTGTTCAGCTTTGAGAAACTTTACTTCCGCATCGATGCGAGCGACGAGTTCACAAAAGGATGAACGAAAAAATTTTTATTTTCTCACCGAACCGAAATAATAAAGTAGATCTTAATTTGTATTCAAACGAAGCAACTTTAAAACTTATTTTTCTTGAATTTACCCAAAATTGAATTTTAAACTTTTTTTTAAACGCTAAAAATTCAAAGAGAAAAAAATTAAAAGCGTGCAGAAAGTAAACGCGAACACTGTAGAGAAGCGGATTCTGCGCACAGCGCGAAAGTGGGACGAATGTTGAGATTAGCTGCGTTCGAATTGTGATGTCGACACGAAAAGAGTGAAACGCGTTTCGCTCAGTTTTGCGTTCGTTTCGAAAATTTCTTTTCGAATTTTTTTCGTCTCAGTTCGAAAAGAACGAAAAGAAGCGAACGTTGCCTCGCTCGTGTTTGTTTTGGTTCGAGAAGAAGCGAACGTGCGATCGCTGTGTGCGTGTCCCTTTCGAGCGAACGAACGATCGCGACGCAAAACGATGGCTGGCAATAAGAACGCGAAGACGAGCGCACAGTGTCCGCAGCCGGTGCTGTTGAAAGTAATTATGGTCGGAAGCGGTGGTGTCGGCAAATCGGCGCTCACACTTCAGTTTATGTACGACGAGGTATGCGTTCGAATCTCGTATTGCTTCCATTTTATCGCATTTGTTTTGCTTTTCTCGATCACAAAATCGATGTCTCATTTCAGCTACAATACACTTCGAGTGAATTGTGTACCGTTTTTCAATCATTTATCATCGTGTTTCACGCATTTCAATTTTTTTCAATGCTCTGTGTGTGTTTGTTATGTGCGTCTCGACGACGACAGACAAACCACCGCCTTAATTTTCGTTTAAATGCATTGCTTTTCGCAAAATTAACGTTTCACTTTAATTTATTAAACGGTTTAATTAATTGCTATTTTTGTCCACTTTTTCTTGCTTTTTAATTAAAGCAATGACGACAGAAATCACTAAATGTAAATCAATGTCGAGCAATCAAATGCATACGCTAAACACACGATATACGAACACAATGCTAATTGATCTCCATTTTTTGTTTTGCACTCATTCTAATTATTTATCGCGAAATGAATGCTTCGTTTGTTTAAAAAAATTCAATGAAACTCGAGATCACACACTTTGAAGTGCTGTCCCATTCGCACAGTTTTATAAATTCTCGCCGAAGCGCAACGCTGAGTTTATGTAAAGTGTGTGCTTTTCGCAACTATGTTTTTCGTCGCTTTATTTATTTTATAAAGAAGCTATTTCATGCTTTCGTACACACGATAAATAATATTTTTCTTCTCTCTTTGCCTTAATGCAGTTTGTCGAAGACTACGAACCGACAAAAGCGGATTCATATCGGAAGAAAGTATTACTCGACAACGAAGAAGTGCAAATAGACATATTGGATACCGCTGGGCAAGAAGATTACGCCGCGATTCGCGACAATTATTTTCGCTCGGGCGAAGGCTTCCTCTGCGTTTTCTCCATCACTGAACACGAAAGTTTTTCGGCAACGCACGAGTTTCGTGAGCAAATCTTACGCGTTAAAGGCGATGAGAACATTCCGTTTTTACTCGTCGGCAATAAAGCCGATCTCGAAGAGAAGCGACGCGTTACGTTTGAAGAGGCGCAGAAATTAGCCGATCAATGGAAAGTGCCATACATCGAAACAAGTGCTAAAACGCGATCAAACGTTGACCGTATCTTTTTCGATTTAATGCGAGAGATACACAAACGCAAAATGTGCGAAGCGAAAACTGTGAACGGACCGCGAAAGGGCAAAGGTGGAAAGAAGAAAAAGTGCATTATTTTGTGAGAACGAAAGAAAGCGAAAGAGAAAATAAATTCTTCACCCACACACGTATATTGGCGCTGTATCCATAAAAGTTTTACATAACATAAACACGCACCATATTACCCACACAGCTTGTGAGCTTTGCTTAAAAAAAAGATGATTGGTGAAGAAAAAGATCACAAGGAAGAATTGAGCGAGTGCTATCATCGCTCTCTTTTACGTCCGATTTATATTCGTTTACGTTTATATTATTATTATAATCTTATTGCCTATTATCATTATTATAAAAGTGTTTTCGTGAAAATGAACTTCGATTTTTTATTTTTAAGCTTTAAAAGTGAAAAAGCCGCTTATTTAAAATTATAATCGAATGAAATTAGGATATTTAATGTTCTCATATTGATTCATTTTTTTCACTTGCTACTTATAATTAATATAATACATTATTATAAACTTTACTACAAATTTTTGCTCACAAGCCGCAAAAAAATTGCTTATTAAAGATTAAAAGGTTTTTAGAAAACTAACAAATGTTTTCTTACAAAGAAAACGCATTTACTCTCTGTTTTGCGTAAGAGGAAAATTTTTCTTCCAATCTTTTTCAAGCGAAATGCGTAGTTTTCTAAATTTAAAAAAAACTAAAATATAATCATGAGAAGATAAATGTTTTAAAATGTTTCCGCGGCCATTGGTAAAGTGAAAATTGTTCATTAATTAACCAACACGAGGTTTGAAATTATAATTTGCGTGTTTTGGAGACAGTTTAAAATTAAAATTTAAAAAAAAATTAATTTAACGTTGATGGTGATAGCGTGAGAATTCTAATATTAGATAACAACGTGCGTTTGGAAAAATGTTTTCCGTCAAACTATGCGAAAGCAGAGAATTTTTTTTTAACAACTTGATGAGAATTTTGCTTTTTTACCACACGTACTAGATAACGTGTACGCAATTTTTCTCGTTGATGCGCAAAAAAAGCTGAAAATTTAATTTTTCAATCAAAAAACGTGGTTTAAAGCGTCTTTTTCTTTATTTAAAAAAAATAAAAAATAAAATCTTTCACAAAAATTTATGCGACGATTAACAATCTCGCTATAATTGATCTCAACATTCACGATTTCTTTTTTACAACCACTTCGAAACAAACTCATTAACTCATGAAAAAATAAAAATTCAGTCATTTCGTATATCGTCTATATAACAGTTCGCATTCACTTATGAAGAGCTCACCATCAAAATGCTATTTATCACAAGTGATAATTTTAATTATCTAAAGTATTCTGAAGGTAGTCTAAATTTTGACAAAATTGAATTTTTTTTTCTTTGCCAAAGTGATAATGTTTACAATTTCAAAAGCGAAGAATTTGTTATTTAAGTGCTTAACAGATAATAAGATGGAAATGAAAAAAGCAAATGGTTAACTTCTAGCACATTAAAACGCTGCATTCTTCTCATGCAAACAGCGGCGGTAATCGAGTGATTAGTGTTTTGAAAATAAGCCAATGTTAATAAAATGAACAAAGTGTAAAAAGTGTTGTTGGCGATGAGTGCGTATGAATTTTACTTTAATAGAATTAATGCGCGATGAGTTTCATTGATGCTTTCAAGTTCGCATTAAAAGAGAAAAAAATTAGTTGTAAATGTTTTAAAAAGGTGAGAGCGAAAAATGTGAGAAATAGCAGCAAACAGCGATTGAGAAGACAACGAACAAAAGGTCGATGAAATTTTGCTCTCAACACTGAAACGTGCTGTTGTTTTCAATCTCATTGCTATCGCAAAATGACAAATCGCTGTAATGGTGACTGTAATCGCTTATGTTTATCTCGCTGCTATTCATGTGAAAACCATTTGCGACCATACTATCATTCGTTCTCGCTTCTGTTTGGCAGGAAGAGAGAAGAATAAAAAACGATTATTTCGGAGAAAAAGAAAATCAATCAGCTTTTTGATTTAAGATTAAATTAGCAGGTAATTTGTACATTGAAAATTCAATGAACTTACTCTAAAATTTAAATGATTAATGAATATTTAAGTTAGTAATCACTAAGTTCAAATTGCGATAAATAACTTAAAAATATTTGCTTAAACATTCCAAACTCGTGACACTTGCCTGAAGAAGCGTCGTTTGTATTTCTACCCTCTTCGCAATTATCTTCGCCGTGCTCCTTGCTTAGTTCTGTTAATAAAAAACGGTAATCAAAGCGAGTGTCAACTGATTTTCGCTTTGTTTTAAGTTTAGGGGAATAAATATTATTAGCAAAAATTTTCCCAATTGAGTAGATTTTATGTTTAAACTCTGATAATTTCCGTTGACTTTGGCCGTTGATTGCAGCCATAAATTTAACAAAAACAGCCAAACGTTTGACATGTTTTTCATATGAAAAAGTGATTCACATACCTTTTAATCTTTCCTCGTGTTCTTTCGCATTCAATTCTCTATACAAATGTACAATATGTTGTTGCAATCTACAATTTGTCGTTGTCAATATGCTGATTCGTTCTCGTTTCATGTCAAGCTCTTCTTGATAATTACTCTTCGAATTTTCAAAAATTTGCTTCAGTTCCTCCATTACCAGATCTTTGTCGCTGTTCAAAACTTCGAGTTCACGTTCTCTTTCTTTTAATTTTGCTATTTCAAGCGTTTTCGCTTTCATTTGATTACTCAAATCTTCGTTTTGCTTTTCAAGGTACTTCATTTGCTCTTTTTCGAATTCGGCAATATTTTTATCGAACATATGACTGTTTTGCAGTGATTCCAATTGATCTTTGCAGCGATGATAAAGTTCGCTCAAAACGATATGATCGCGTTGCAATTTAGCGAAATTCTTATTCAAAACGGCCACAGTATCGCTGTCTTCTTTTGCGAGTTTCAACTCTTCCTCAGCTTCAAGCAATCGTGCAGAGAGCATTTCGTTTTCTTTCCTAATCGCCATACACTCATCTTTTTGCTTCAACCATTTATCGCGAAACACTTCCTTCTCTTCGCAGAGTTGATCTCTTTCCAAATGCATCTCACGAAGGCGCTTTAAAAATTCTTCTTTATCTTCGACTTGTTTGCAATTCGCTCGTTTGTACTCATTTTGCCAGACATCAATCTCTTCGTTCAAACGCTGTATTTCATGCTCTTGAAACTTGAGCTGATCTTTCAACGCACTTATCTCTTCTTCGAGCGAAGACGGACAATTGGACGACGTGACAGCGTCCGATTGCAGTTCGCCGTTTTTCGCTTGATTCTTCGTTGGCATTTGAGCGCGTCGCGATCGAAACAGCGTTCGTTTCTCGCCTTTGAGGTTTCAACGCTTTCGAAAACGAAGCGATCGGCTTTTTCAGAAAAGCAAAAAGCAAAGCGAACGAAACGTGCGTTCAATTGCAGCGAGTTTCGCCTTTCGTTTGACGCTTTGTTCGCAAATCACAACAAATCGCGTCTTTTAAACAGGGGTCACCACTAAACGACGATCGCTGCGCTTTACTTTGAATTTTTGATTGCGAAAAATAAATTTTAAAAAATTTAATTTTTTTAAACAATTTTTCTTGTTCTTATTTTTTAAATTATTATTATTATTAAAACGAACGATACTTTTTTGTACAAATATTTTACAAGTTTCTCAGTTTTTCGTATTTACATAAAAAGGCAAACAGAAACAAATTTGTTTTCAAGCCTCGTCTCATGATTAATACAACTAGTACAAAGTTGCCCTAAATTAATGCAAATAATTTCTTTTTTGTCTCATTGTTTCAATAAATTTAAATGAATGATTCTTATGCTTTAATCAATATGCAAGTCTTGTTTTTAAGCTTCAAATAAGTTCACGCTTTTCGTCAATTTCTTTGTCGCGTTGCTTTCGATTTCTTTTTTCTTCTTTTTTGATTAAAATAAAATGTTAAACGATGAAAAAATTGTATAAAATGCTATTTACAATTTGATGACAGAAAAAGAAGGAAGACAGTAAAAAGGATTGCAAAGCGTCGTTTTCAAAACATTTCATTCCACTTTTTTTCATATAAATTATTCGTTGAAATCACTCCGCAATTGACTCGTTATTGATATGAAGTTGAACGTGTCGTTGAAAATCAATTTGATTCGTAAATCGATTGCCGCATTCGTGACATATAACCAAACCCTGCAAAAGCGTTAATTGTTTGTTGAAAAAGAGTAGTCGGATTCTTTTGCTACCTGTTGATGAGGCGCCGAATGCGTCGGTAAATGTGATGCTAGTAGAGCGGATGAGACGAAACCGGCATCGCATATATCGCACACGTAAGGACGCGCCAAAAGTACGGAGTGTGTTAGAAAATGCTAACGAAGAAATACAAATTAAAAGGCGCCATTTAAGAATTAAAGAATTACTTGTTGTAATGATTGTAAATTTGTAAATGATTTACGACATATATCACATGTAAACGCATTAGTCGATTGTTCTTGTATCAAATTCATTTTAATTGTTTGATTCTCGCTTTCAGCAGCAGGAGGTGCCGGTGATGGTGATGATGACCTTTGCTGCTGATGATCACAGTATAAATGAACTTGAAGAAATTTAGCGCTTTTAAATACTTGACCACAAAAGTGGCAAGTATTCGATCTAGTCGCCGCGAAAGATGTGCTTGAAGAAGCTGAGGTTGGCTGCGGCAGTGGCTGCTGCATTTGCGATTGTTGCTGCTGCTGTGGCTGACGTTTAATAATTTGTGTATTATGCACATCAAGAGATGCTGGAAGCAGTTCTTGAGACGGCATTTGCATCTTCTCAAGTATTGAAGGATAAAATTGCACTTCTGTGTTTGAGGTTGTTAGAGGTAGTGGTTCTGGCGATAATCTATAATTATAGTTAGAATTTGGTAAGTTCATGAAGCTCCTAGTCGAGGTAGGGGCTGTAGAAATGTAGGACGCAGTTATCGGCTCTGTTTTTATTCGTTTCGACTGCAACATGTCTTCGTCTTCTTGCGACCCACTTTCTGAAGGACTTTCTACGTCAGTTGTTGTCGAGTGCATCCATCGAACACTCCTCAAATCAACATCACTTTTCGCGTACATTTTTTTAGCCATCATTTGCAATGATTGCAAACTATTATCACAATCAGTCGTGTCAATATCATTTAAACTGACACCTGAACGCTCCATTTCTGCATACATTCCAAATGGCAGCTTTCCCAAACATTCTAATTTCATAATATGCATTTTAGATCGCAAATGCTTCGCGAGATGTCCATGAATTCGAAATGCTATCTTACAATCGCCACACTTAAATGGCCTCGGATTGTCGGTGGTTGGAGTTCCGAATGTCATATTCATATTTAACTTGTTCAAATGAGACGAAGAGCGTTTGTGTTTTTGAAGATGTCCTTTGGTGCGAAAGCTGACCGCACAAGCATCACATCGAAAAGGACGTTCAAAATAGTGAATGTTAACATGTAAGCGAAGCTGACTTGGCTTTGAGAATGATTTATTGCATACTGAGCAAGTTGATTTCCCTTCCTCGCCGCCTTGACCCGCTGGCTGACCTCTCGGCATGAATTCCAGACGATTGATCACCATTGGTGATTGAGTAAGATTATTGGAATTAGGAATGACAACGCTTTGGCCGTCGAGAGGAAGCAGAGGTTCAGGGGATTCAAGAAAAATGTCTTCACTTTCGGTTCGTTTGCTTAAGTCCATCGGCTGTAAATCGTCGTTTTTCGAGTTAGATTCTTCCGAATGAGGAGACATTGAAGATGGCCTCCAATGAATTCCTCTATTGGAATTATTCTCGCGTATATTTGACATCGAATATCGTCGTGTTAAGCATTGCTCGTCGTAGGTTTCGCTTTCGTCGCTATCGTCGGTCGAAATAGGTTCGGCTGAGAGTCGATTACGATCTTCGAGTTTAGCACTATCTTGACTCGATGTTGAAGGCAGTGGATTGTCTCGTGTTAAATTTTCATTGAATGAGAAAGAACGCTGTCTCGTAAACAATGAATTATTTGATAAGATGTTGGACGATAAATAAACACTGGGATTTTGTAGTTCAATGTTCTTTGGTGCATTGTTAAAGGTTTGCTTTTCATCAAAACTATGTTGCTTCTCCTCCTTCCTTGCAGACAAAAGATTCACAGGACATTTTTTGGATTCGACCCAATCTTCGGAGCCTGAGAGTACGAGGAGACTTTGAGCCACTTCATGTTCGTCTTCATTTGCTGTTAATGCTGAATTGTTGCTTTCTGAATCGCGATCTTTCATTTTTTCGTCGTTATCTTTTTGTTGAATTTTGAGCTCTTCGCTGGTATTTACTTTTTCATACTTATCTTGAAATTGTGCAGCGGTTGTCGATTTCAGAGAAGGTTGCAAATTTATGACAGATGTGGTGTTTATCAAGGGTATGGGAACTCCCTCATCGTCTGAGCCTTCCTCTTCGTCATCTTCGTATCCGTCGTCGTCATCGACATCGTTTTCGTCATCATCAGATGCCAAATTCCCACCCCCGTAGGTTCGTTCGATCGCTTCCTGTTTCGCTAAAGCTTCGCTGTCGATTTGCGATTCATCAATTGTCGTGGGCACTGGAATGATTCCCAGTTCGATGCATTTTTTATGGTGCGCTTTCGACTTCATGTGTTTCGTTAAATTGCCTTTCGTTTTGAAAGCGAATGCACAATTTCGACAAGAATAAGGCCTCAAATCAGTATGAGTTCGAATATGTTTTTTAAGCATTGAAGGCTTCTTACAACGAATACCACACTCTTCGCACACATATTTTCCACGACCGCGTCCTCTGACATAAGTATAATCTTCGGTTGATTTGTAACCGCCTTCAAAAATCTTCACACGCTTCGGTTGCTCTCCGCTGTCAGAATCAAAACCAGTACTGCTTCGGTCTTCACTGATCTTTCTATAACTTGATTCACGATCGATTGGATTTTCGAACGTTTCCTGCACGAAAATAGATAAAAATAAATAAAGCCCAACAATAAATTTATCCTCACATCATTAAGTTTCCTTTTGACTTCTTCTCTTGTTTTAAGTTTTTCTTTGAGCTCTTCTTTCTTTCGTAATGACCAGGAGGCAGAATTCGTAACTACAGTATTTTGATCATTGTTTGCGCTAATTTTAACGACTGCTGTCGAGTATACAGATGATTTCGCCGGTTTTAAATTCCTACGTGAGTCGTAAGTAGCAATCAGCGTCGGTGGTGGAACTAAATTAAAAATCTCATCGTGCACAGCACGTGGCTGCCAGTTACTGTACATTGATAATTTCGGTTGTGTCTCTTGTACGACGAACATAGGCTGAGGTCTGTATATGCAACAGAAAAACGATTTTGTTGATACTTTTAAGCCTATGTAGGTATACGCGTGGCCATTTATATATAATTGCACGCAATTCTTTTTCGGTCGCGGCGTTTCCGGACTAACTAGAGTTGAGCCTATTAAATTAAACGCGGACAGTTTGCGCTTTTGTGTGGGAAGCGATGTTGGCCTCGAAGCGGACGTCATCGATTGCACCTCATTCTCAGTCGATGATGATGATGTGCTGTTTATCGTTGTGACTGATTCACTTGCTTTCGTGGAAGTCGTTGTTGTTTCGCTCGTATCTTCAGACACTTCATCACTATTTAAATTACTTTCGTCCTCATCGAAATTTAAGGAAGCCACTTGCTTTAGCGGACTGCACGCTGTCTTCTGCTCTTTACTCACATCACAATTCGCATTATTTACACATTTATCTTTTGATTGAAATTCAATATTGTCTTTGTTTTCAAATAAAATCTTCCTGAGAACAGGAAACACTATCGGTTCGATAACGGTTATCTTTGTAGATGGACATTTCATGTGCGGGAAGTAATCGGGAAGTACCTCAAAATCAATTTTGCCAGAAGGAGAATCTAGACTAGATGACGACCGCGTAGCGTTATTCACCGGTTCTTGTATCACTTTTTGTCGCGATGATTGTGTGGACATCAATGGAATGTATCTATTTGACGATGGCCATGAAGAAGACGAATTTTGTTGAAGTACGAGTGGTCCTGAGTTCACTGGCTTCGCAATGCTCGCCACCGTTACTGCACTACTCGTAGTCTTGGTCATCATATGATGGAGGACGGATACTTTTCTCGATGCCGCACTATCGGTAGCAGCATCAAAATTTGATGTCATTAATCCTCCTCCACGGGCACTGTACGAGGCTGACGGGAATACAGGCTCGGAGATTTTACGCTTTTTTAGCGGGTGTCCTTGTTGAGGAGCTAGTAACTGCTGTTTTAATATATTTCCCACTGGAGGTGAGCTAACCGTAGTTGTCGTTGCTGTCAGTGGCCTCACAGCAGTTGCTGCTTTTGGCTTCGTTAATTGTTGGTGAAGAAACGGCGATTCCATCACTGATATTTTGCGTTGCACGTGATCACTGAGCACTTGTAGCTGATTGATATTACAACCAGCATTTGAATCAGGATATGCTTTCCTCTGATCACTGCCCTCTTTACAATAATGCATTTGGTGAATATCTAGATTCTCCTTGTTTCTAAACGCAATTTTGCAAATTGTGCAAACGTATACCAGCATCGAGAGCTCTTGAGATTGAGTACCGATTACTGTTGAATCTTGCTTATTCAATTGGGAAGGCGGCTCGCACTGCGGTATCGTTATGGGTGAAGGAGGAACGGGTTGAGCAATCACTGGTACAGGGGACTGCGTGCGACTCACTTTCCGTTCGGTATTGTCACGAGCTTTTAGCAGGAGATCTCTGATAATGCTTCCCTCGGGGTTTTCGGGATGAACACCTTTGGGTTCAGGTGCTGTGACAGGTGCAGGAGTCACCTTAATCGATGGTGCTTTTGCAGTGAGCAAATTTCTTACTAGACTCGAGCCTTCGCCGTCTGATTGTTGTTGTTGTTGTTGCTGCTGTTGTTTCAACTGCTTCACCGAAATGATGACCGAAGGATAAACACCTTCGCTAAATTTTCGCGGTCCGACAACTGTCGCCGTTGTCGCTGTAGGCACAACCGAACGACCCATTAACGCGGATTGCAGTTTCGATGAATTTAACGTTGAATCATCGTTGTCGTTCGACATTTTCTTCGTGTGAGGAGAAACGGGTCGCTGCGAGGATGGAATCGACGAAGTCGAGTGCCGCGATGAATGGTATCGCTTCGACCATAACGGATCGAGCGTTTCGACTATCGCTGCATTCTCAGAGATTATTTTGCTGATATGTTGCTCCAAATCGTGAGCATTGGCTTTTGGCAATAACGTCGACGACGTTTTCTTTGCGGGTAATGGCGGCGAGATACGCTCCGCATTGCTGCTATTACCCGTTGTTGCTGTCAACACTGATATTGCGGATGAAGCGGTTGTCGCTGGTGTTGTCGGCGTATTGGTGGCTATCGCAGTACACATTGTTCGTCTCAATCCACTACTCGAAATGATTGCGTTGAGTCCAGGTGGAGCGACGAAAATCGATTGCTTGCGTTGCGGTGAGCGATTAACCATATTAGCGGAGTCAGTAATCGAGCGATGCTCGGATTGAATTCGTTTTAAATCATTGTTAATATACGTCAACGACGCAGTAGTCGCTGTGTGCACCGCGCTCGTGCCCGTTGCCGCGGTACACTCGACGCCAGCAAGCGTTTTACTCCGCTGTTCATCGGTAACGACGGGCGAACTGCTTATGGCACTGCTATTGCCCGACATTTGCGCGTAAACACGTTAATACACACAAATACGTATATAAAGTGTGAGACAGTGCGTGTGTGCACACAACACACACACACACACAACGCAACATACACAGAGCACAGCTCTCCTCGCGTATAATACTGTGTGCTGTGAAAAGAACACGCACTTTTACTGTTGCTGCTGCTGCTGCATTTTCAGTCGTTGACATACAATTCGCTCTCCGATTTTCACTGCTCGCTCTCGTCTTCGTTTCGTTGTTCTCACTTTGCTTCTCTTCACTTCGTTTGCAAATCGTATACCACAATCGGTACATAAAAGTCATAAGTCAAGGGCGGCGTGCACACAGACAAGGCCTGAGTGCGCGTTGATGACGACTATCAATTATTACTACACACACACGTCAAGAACTTCGCTTTAAAGTGTTGTAATAATAAAAAAACCAACACAAAAAAGTAATTCACGTGATTTCTTCGCTTTTGCGGTCGTACGAATCGTTCGTTCGTCTCTCTCTCTCTCTATTCTCTGTTCATTCGTGTCGCGTTTTACTGTTTCATTGCAATCAAAAATAGCGTTGTTTCTCTCTCAAAAGCAGCGAAAATTGATAATAAAGCAAAACATTTACGGCTTCTTCTGAGTAAGAAAGGGCAAACTTCAACGCTTCGTACAGTGTCGATGAAATAGAAACGAGAAATATATTAAAATGAATGATGCGATTTGAAGAAAACGAAAACGTACACTCTTCGCATAAAACAGAAAAAACAAAAAATGGAAAATGAGAGAAAAAAGAAGAAACGAGGGCACGTTCGCTGCTTTATCCGCTTTATCCCTTTAAGGGATTCCCTTTCATTTTTCGCCTTTCTTTCGCTTATTTCAATTAAATGTTCGGTTTCATTTCGCTCTTTCTGCTTTTCTACATTTCTGTCGCTGTTCGGTTCATTTTTTTTCGTATTGTCGCTTTCAATTTAACTCATTTATTGACCATTTCTTAAATGTGTTTATTACTCATTCGATCTTCACTTTAAAATAGACGCTTGCGAATTATGTTCGTTGCGTTTCACGAAGATCATAATTCGAGAACAAAAAGTTGACCGTTATGCTTTTAAAAATGATTTTTTAAAGAAAAAAGTCGTTTTTTCGTTTCGATTTTTTAAAAAATTTTTCGTCGTTTTAGTGCGATTTTTCGGCGAAAAACTAAAGCGAAAGCGAACGAATCTATTGCGCGATTCGCATAACACACACATTCGCAGGGAACGCGCACACACGCAGCGCAAAGTAACGCACAGTTCGGTCACAGTTTTATTGCAATCGCCGTCGCTTTCGAACGACACTTCGCTTCAATCGCATCGACAACAACACGCACGCATTACACACAAAACGCGTCGCGTTACGCACGCGTCGAGACGCACGCCCACCGTTCGGCGATCGAGAGGCGAGCGAAAAGGGCGCGTTTGCGAAGCGCGTCCGCGCGACCGCTACTCGAAGGACGCAACGCCACTTTTGTCTTTCGTAATCGATGCTTCGTAATTAGAGTTTTCGCTTGTTTTTTTTGCACAGAAAAGCCGTTCTTTTCTTCTTTCTTTCTATATTTATCATTCGCTTGTTTACCGCTTTCTACAATTTGCTTTCTCAACTCTTATTTTTAAATTCGTTTTTCGAATTCCGCGAAAAACGCGACGTCACTTCAAGGCTTTCGAGTGGTGTGTTTCTCATATTTTCTTCTCGATTTTCGCATAAATTGCGCGAATAAACAAATATTTAAAAATGGGCGGTTTTACGGCGATCATTTGATTGAACGGCGTGTTGAATTGTCTCTCGATTTGCATTCGTTTCGGGATTGTGTACGATTAGTAAGCGTCGAGCTTTTTTTGTCGCAACGAAGAGATAACCGCAATCGCCGAGTGTCAAAGGGCGGTGTCTTCCACAGCAACACGTGTTGTACACACCGTAAACGAGCGAAAAGTGAATGAATACAAAGTATTTCTCATTGCATCTCATTTATCAGCAATTGAACATTTGATCTCTCTTTCATTGTTCTTTCTCAATCACTCACCGAATGATCAAAGTTTAAGATACAGTAAGCAAAGAAAGAAATGGCACGAAAGTCAGATGCACGCATCGCGGCGATCGCCGTCACCGGATTCGCATTCATCGTTACCGTAATCGCATTCTTCACTCCGTATTGGTTAGCGTCCGAACGTCGCTTTTACGGCAGCGAATTCGATAAATTAGGCTTATGGGAGACATGCTTTCGATCGATTCACAGTAAAGACGATTTAGAAATGCGTAAATTTTATTCCGGCTGTCGTTGGATTTTTGCCGAAGAGTACAGAAATTTAAACGATTTATTGTTTCCAGGTTTGTTTTCAAACTTTGAATTATTATCTTTTGCTATTGTTAATTTACTCTTTTTATCGCAGCATTTTTTGTAATTACACAAGTATTTTATACACTTGGTTTCATCGCTTTGCTTATCTCAGTCATCATTTTACTCTCCGTTCAATTATGTGCTATTCTCGAGAATCAAATCAAAGCATTTAAATATTTAGCTTTAGTTATGTTTTTTTGTGGTAAGCAACAACAACCTGTTGATTGTGTTAAGATTTTAATCGATAATTTTTTGTTATTCACTCATTATTTTCTTTTGTTCAGCTTTATTTAGCACAATTGCAGTGGTTGTGTTTGGTATCAGAGGCGACGACGAGGGATGGATGCCCGAACCAGAACATAATTTCTTATCCTGGTCATTCGCTTTAGCTGTTGTCGGTACATTTTTCGAATGGGTAGCTTTTATTTTGTATTGGATCGAGAATCGAATCTTGGTTAAGAAAGATCTGAAAAGGCAGCATCAAATGTATGGTATGGAGCCGCTTGCAGTTAAGGTATGCGCTTAATAAGTGTGTAATTTTTAATTATGATTATAATTGCAATTTTCTTCCCAAGGAATGAGAATGAATTTTATCGATCCATCGCTAGAGACGCCTTCGCATAAAAATTAGATCTGTTTTACACATATCTTATCAACAAAGTTGTATTCGCAATCTCAAGTGACTTAATTTAACATTCCATCCTTTTTTATATTGAACCTTAATTAGACTTATATACATGTGACAAATAAAATTGTGATCCCCTCTTTTTTAGCCGAGAAAGAGAAGCAGTTTGAAACGGATTGAAGTGTCTAGTTTCTGTGGAAACCTTCAAAGTTTTCAATGATGTCATTTGTTTTTATATCAAAAGTAAAACATTTTTGTGCAGCAAAAAGAGAGCTTCGGAAAAACGAGTGGATAAAGATGATGGAAGTGTCAGCATGTTTACATGTTTCAAAAGCGAAATGATAAGGGAATCGCAATTTGCAGCAATCAAACAAATGACAAATTTTACGTGCAATTTCTCATTATTCTCATTTTGTTTTCGTCACTAAACTCGTGTTATTTATTCGATGTCAAAAAGCGTAACGAAAACAAGTCTAATTTAATAGCACACGTTTTTTTATTGCGGTACAAAAAACTGTTGCCAAAATTTTCTGCTCTGTCTGAAAAACATCACGATGTTCAAAATACTTCGTTGTGTAGACTCGCTAATGATTTCATAACAAAATGTTTACTATTTCACTAAAGTTAGATTTCATTGTAGTTGCCAACTTATTTTTTTCTTAGCGCATCGCACACAATTAAGCAGAAATTGCGTAAGCGAATAGTGATGCAAACGCTTTTTCTGGTTCGAAGCATTCGCGAACTCTGTTGAAATTTGGTATTTTCTACGCTGCGTAACACTTTATCGATCGACGTTATTGCGCTATGTATGCGCGAATTGTTTCGTTTTAAGTGAGTGCATTTCGCTGCAATTTTTAACCAGAAGTTATAATCTAATTTGAAAATTGTGACGTGATTTTTGGTTTCATTATGCTAAAATAGTGATTAACTTTTACAAAGGCAACTTTAATTCTAACACAATTTTTTTTTAATGCGCCCTCAGACTGTGGGCAATTTTGGCACACACTAGCATGCTAATGTTAACATAAATGTCACGGCTGAATAAATTTAAGCCTTTAATCACATGAAAAAGCTAATGAAATTACCCATAACAACACTGTTGTCCTTTTTGTTAAAATCCCTGTTGTGCATGAGCTCCAATTAGTTTTTCGCTCAAAATGCACAAGCATAACAGTTGATAACTTTTATGCTTGTCGCTTTCAAAACTCGCAAATTTTGATAGCTTAAATTACTGAAAAATTACGTAACGAAAATGTCATTTTTTTAATTTGAAACAAAACTTCATTATCTTGGTTGCTAATTTGCAAATTAGTTGAATGAACAGATTACCTTGCATAAGAACCTTTTTCTACTGAAAGAGCATACTGAACACAAACTTCTTTGCGATCGCGCTAAGCAATTCGCTTTTCATTTTCTAACACAGCGATTCGCTTTTATCGATTTTCCTTGCTAACGCGTTCAATTTTACTTTTCGCTTTTTTATTTATATACCTCGAACTTTTCACAAGTTTGTTAATTAAAAAATTAATTAATTCAATGCAAATCGAAGCGAGATAAATTATTTCGGCATTTTGCATCGAATGCTGTAGTTGCAAATACGCGTAAGGTTTCAAATCGCAGGTGATTTAATGCAAATTTTTCCGACGATCAAACGACGCGAACTTTATGCGCATTCTTTGTTTCACTAGATAAAGTGTAATTAATCTCGAAACAAGCATAGACGGCGAAACTTTACCGCTTATCGTTTAAGCTGCTGTTTAACCATTATTTTCGCTGTTTGCGTTTAAATTGCTCTCTTTGCTCCTTAAAGATTTATACAAGCAAAAATCTCGCTTAGAACTCGACTTTTACGATTGTCAACGTGAACAGATCGATCTTTCTCAATATTCGGGAACAAGAGAAAAAGAATTAGTTCCATTGCGATCAAAGATTGTCAATTTCAGTGTTTTCTTTGCAGATTGCTTAAACTGGCAATCGTCAGTTGCGATTGAAAGCTGTATATCATCAGGTGAAAGAGAAGAGGATGAGTAGAGTTTAGTCACAAAATCATTTGAGAATTTTAAACGAAATTGAGATTCTTTCTTCGAGTAGTCATCTCAAGCTTGAGAATGAGAAGAAACGCGTTTAACATTTTATTACATTATGAATAAATGTTGAAATTCATATTAACAGGTCAGGTTAATACTTTAATGTTAATATGAAAATAAAAATTGATAAAAAATTATTGCATTTTGTTGGATTCACAATGGAAAATTTGGAAAAACAGTCGCCTATGGCAATTACTATTGGCAAGAAATTCAAAAAAACGTTCGGCTTTGCGATTTGCTTTTACTTTTTATCCTCGAGCACAGCGATTCGCTTTTTCTTTATCGATTTTTTGCAGGTTTCGTCAGTTAATTTCAGAATCGCTTTCAGTAAATCCAATTACTCAAATTATATATTCACTTCGCGAAAAAATGTTATAATGGAAGTTAATTTAGCGTGAAAGTTTTTCGCTTTTTTCATTATTATTATCGCTAAAACTAATAAGCGTTTCATTAACTTAGACAGCAGCGAAATTAATAAGCACAAATTTTTTTATTTCTCATCGAATGATGATTATTGTTCGACTACAATCAATCATATGATCAGATTCACTTTCTTCAATTATCACAATTGTTTAGAGATAAAATACTTTTGTTCAAATTAACTTATTGCTTGAAATGATGCCAAAGGAAAAAAAATGATTACTGTTTACACTAAATTTCAAACCACAACTTTAAAATTTGAAATCATTCTTTGCTTGCATTTATTCACAAACCGATCGATATGTTTTTGCTGCTGTTCGCAACAAACAAAAACAAAAAAAATGAAATCAATCACATCATCTAATCGAAGTTTCCTCTTTTGAAACTTCTTCATTACTGATATCGATTTTATTATTACACATCCTCTAATTACTATTGTTCGCTTTTCTCGCTTCGTGTTAATTATGGTCGAAGATAATTAATAATAATCAGTTATATTAATGACAATTAATTTGATCAATTAATCAATGCAATTCAATTCAACAAAATAAATTAATGAATTAATTTGTGTTTTGTGCAATCAATAAGGCAGTCAAGTTTTTTTTAACAAGGCTCAAAAGATTTCTAAAACAAAATGGAAAATTAAAATTAATTTTTCGTAAAAAAAGTTAAGAGAAACACAACCAAAATTTGGAAACTTTATAAGTTTAGTCAAATTAATAAATTAGTAAACAAAAAATGTTATGTGCAAAAAACGAGTCAAAAGTGATTTATTTCTTTCAATCAAAATTCGTTTCCTTTTCTTTAAAATAAACCGATAACATACGCGAAAAAGAAATTCATTTAGGTTAGGGTTCTAACCGAAGCGTGAGTAATTTTTTTTTTAGTTCTGCAGTTTATCTTATTTCTTTTCCGACGTAAATATTAAATAGACACACGTGTCGAAAATATTTTTTGAAAGCGTTTGTTTGTTTTTTAAGTTAGTATAATTATGAGATTGGCTTTTCCTCGGGAATAGTCGGAGTGGTCGCCGGAGTAGCCGTTTGCGAATGTCTTCGTTCAGTACTATTCAACGCGTCTTCAAAGCTATTCGTACTGTTGCTGCGCGAGCCACCCATTCGCGTCTGTGAATATTGTGCAAGTAATGTTAAAAAATAAATGAACGATTGATGAGTAGACATACTTTCACGTTGCTAACTGTTGAGCTCACTCGCTCTTCGAACGACTTGAATGCATTCGAGTTCTTAACCTCACCGAGTTTCCGGGCAACACTACCACCGAGAGTGCCAAATACCGAAGTGGTCTTTTCGCCAGCGATTTTAACAACTTCACTCGTTTTCTGGTATCTAAACATTATTAAAATTAAGTGAAAAACAAAGATTAAATATAGCTACAAAAATCGACAAAAGAGAACAGAAAATGAAAAGCGAATGAAAGCGATGGTTAACATACGCAGGAGTTGTAAACATTCCCAAGCTTGATCTTTACGCCAGATGTAATTGCAGCATGAAAAGGAATATTAGGTTAAGAAATGAAATATTAGTTATCATATGAAAAAGAGATAAAGAGAGATCGTTAAGTTTTTTCTGTTCTTGATATATCGATTCTTTGACAAGAAGCAAACGTGAATATGTCGCGATGAGAAAAATGAGATGAAATGCAATAAGCGAGATAGAAAAATGAAAAAAATGTCGATTAGTAACTGGTTATTGCGGAACAAAAGGATTACACATATCCTTACTATTAACACACAAAACTCACAATGATGTGCTTTGAATAGCGTGATTCCATTCCGAAATTTTTTCAGTAGCTTCGCGATAACTAGAACATCGATTTACAATTTAACTTCTAAATGACATAAAAGATGCTTAAAAATTTGAGAAAAGAGAAAAGCCAAAATTTTGATCGAAAGGCTTAGAAAAGCAAACATGATTTCATTTTTTCAACCAACACTGTATGCATTTAACAATGAAACGATAGTTTAACATTTTTTTCGAATGACGCGAAACAACAAAGAAAAAAAACTTTGATTGACAGTGTCGAAGAATCGATGTGGCAGAGGGAGAGAGAGAGAGAGAGAGACGTGTTCACTTACGCAGTACTCTCTTGAATATTTTTCACTCCTTGTCCCAAATCCTGCTGGAATTCTTTCCACACAGTAATGCCCAATTTGCGTTTCAATTCTTGAGCGTGTCGCACTTTCGCCGAGAGCACCTGTCGCAAAGTTTGAATCTCTTCTTCGGTCTATCGAAAAGAAAGCGTAAAGCGGAGCTCGCAACGAAGCGACTGCATTCGATTCGAAAAGCGAACCTTGGTGAGCTCGAGTCTCCACTCTTCTTCCAACTGCGCTCTCTGCTCGGCGTCCATCGAGGAGAGGTCGAGCGAACTGCTCTCGTGTATGCCGTCGTCGGCAGCGTATGCATTTAAACCGTCGTTCGACGCATCCATGTTTAAGCTGTTCAACAAACTCTGCTTTCGGGGCTGCTTTCTAACTACGCCAAGCTTCGGGCGATGCTCTCGTTTTCGGCAAAACTAGACACTCGCCTTTCGCGGTCCGCGAATCGAGAGCTCGCTTAATTAAACAACAGGTGAGCGAAAAGCTGATCTGTTCTAAATGACGGCAATAAAGCGAGCAGAAACACAACACAACGCTTAGCCACTGCTTCACTCTCACTGCTCAGCGAGAGTGTCGATTCGCCGTAATCGTTATTTTGCTATGTGCGCATTATTTCGCCTTAATACTCTTTGTTTACGGTAGTTATAGTGTTTCATTTATAATCTTGGTATTTTCGCCACTTAGCACCAATTTTTACTACAGCTTACGTCTCTTTCTCAATCAATCATTTTATCGTTTTCCATCGTTGTCGAATTTCACTTGCTTTTATTTTATCTTTTCACATTTATTTTTTTATTAATGAGCAAAACTTAATAATAAAATATTTATACTGAAAGCATATATCAAAATTATTAAAGCATTAGTTTTCAATGCCTTTAAATTAATGGAAAAGCTGATCATTAGTGAGGATTTTCAAGAGAATTTCTAAAAAGAAGCTTATTTATCACTTTCAATTATCATGTTAAGCCGTAAACAAGCTCCAGTATTGAAAACAACAAGTAAAAAACGTAAAGAAAAAAGGTACCTTGTTTTTCATCAGCTTAAACATATTAAAAGATTTACAAATGACAGAAAGATACTGAAAACATTTGATCATGCTCTAATTGAAAGTCATTTACTGCATTCATGTCCATTGTTTTTCAATGCACTAGGTGACTGTGAAGTTAGAGCTTTAAATTCGTTAGTTAAAAAAATCATCAAAGTTATTGGGTGTCAAACTAGAGTCATTTACTGAAAAAGCCGAATAAAAATGAAACAAAGTTTGATCATTATTCGCTGACAAAAAAAAACGTTTGGAGTACAGAACCTCGTTCAGATCCAAGCGGTTCAAAGTTTTTATGTCTCTTAAATAATTTTTTCTTAAAAAATTAATGTTATGGACATCTTTCTGATAAAATAAAGATTAATAATAAAGATTAAAGATTAAAATTATTATGTGATATTATAGATTGAAAATATAATAATTCTAATGTAGTTCGTAATATATTATGAATTATTTATTGAGTATTACGTATATAATACATTGGTACTACTTACATA
>NCKU01001316.1:0-26737 GCA_003675995.1 Dinothrombium tinctorium | reverse complement strand
GCTTTGAAGCATCCACACGAATCGCTTTTAAATGATCACAAACCTTTATCATTGTAATCAAAATTTCTTTTATATTTATTTTTATAGCTTAAATCTAGGCCTCCATTTAATAATCAATACAAATTTAGAAAATTCTGATCAAAGCGAGTTTTTCAAATGAAACGGCAAAAACTTTAAAAACTGACGCAGAGAAAATGATTGATGTATGTTTGCCTTTTCTGACTGGTGAAAAATACATTCGTACTTAAATGTGAATAAGAGCTTTTTAAAATATTTTAAAGAAAGAAATTTTAAAAATCGAAATTCATAATATTGATTTTTCATTTAAAAAAATTTTTCGCTTTGAAGCAAAGCGAAATTTGAAATTTTGACACAACTTGAAAGGCAAATGCAAAAATTGCAATGCAATTAATTCAGCATTTCAAATGAGCTATTGTAATGATTATTTCATTAGCGTTTTCCGCAATTTTACTTTATCTCTCTCATTAAAGTTAAATTTTCACTTGTATTTAACAGAATTATGCGTAATTATTGAAATAAGAAGAATAAAGCGAGTGCCACTTTTAAAGAAAGTTCTAATGCGTTTTAGCTCGTTTTGAAAACTGAAAGCTTTCTTATTGAGAACATTTGTAGAAGCGAAGTAAGTAGTAATGTAAGTAGTAAGAGCAAAAATTGTTTTCTTGTGTTTTGCTGAACAATGAATGAATGGAAGCGGAAAACAAAAGCGACGCTTTGCTTTTTCACCACTTTCATTAAGCAAAGAGCTTACAAGAGTTAAACAATGGCTCGAACTTAAAAAAAGTTTTCAGCGATTAAAGAACTTAAATGAAATGCGAGTTAAAACTTGTGAAAATTTTTTTCTTTGACTTTGAAACGCGAATTTTTTCTTCTTTTTCCAGCTTGTTATTCCTATAAAATACTCATTTTTCTTGAAAAGGAACCGTCAAAAGCCATAACTGTTTGCAAAACAATTGAAAACACGAAGAATGGCCATTGAAAAGCTTATTGCTTATTATGTAATTTTTCTCTCTCTTTTTCTCTCTCCGCTTGACAAAACAAACGCGGAAATATGGCGCGGAGATCACAGATTTTTGCTGCTTTCTTCTCGTCATTGAATACTCAACTGAACGATAAAACGAGAAAGAACTCGAAAAAAGAATATTTCACATATGAAATGTTTTCTGAAAACTACAAGTCATTACATTTGAACAATTGATTCGATCGATTGAAAAGTATTGAGGCAAAGAAATCGGCAGCGTCTTTGTGGTAAAAATAAGAAAAGTGGCGAAAAGAAGCGCTCAGCAAACGTTTTTTTAGTTACTAACAAGAATAACGAGAAGAAGGCGAAGAACATTTTAAAGCCAACGCACATCGGTTATCACTTAGCTCCGTCTTTATTTGCTTTGAACATAATTTCTTAAATTAAGAAAAATAAACTAATCGTGTTCATCGAGCTTCACGCTTTCATTTTTTATGGTTTTCAATTTTTTTCAAATCTGAATTTTACAATTAAACAAGCTTTTGCGATTTTTTTTGCGATTAATTGAATGACGTGAAGTGGGAAAAACAAAAGCGGAGAAAAAAAGCAAATCGTATAAACATTTATGCGTTGTTTTAGCGCTTTTTTCGCGAAGAAAAAGGTCGCTGAGAACTGCAAACTTGAACTTCACCTCACTTTTTTCATTTACGTTTCTGCTTACTTAAACGCAATAAAACACACTCCAATCAAGTGTTAGCCCACAGAAGAAGAAGAAGAAAGAGAGAGAGAGAGAGAGAGAAAAGACGAGGAGATAGTGAAGCGAAGAAGAAAGAAGAAGGAGAAGACAAGGACGCTGGAAGATTGTTATGATACTAATAACAATTATGGTGTGTGGGAAAAATGAAGCCGTATTTTCAGATATTCGCCATAAACAAGCAGCGAAAGACAGTTTTTTCAGAGATATGTGTTTGTAATGACGCTCAACTATCGGAGAGAAAAAAGTGGAAAAAATGTTTTCTGCTTTCTTTCGACTTTCGCTTTTTGCCATTTTCTCAAATATAAGAAGAGAAGAAATAGTTTTAATACGAAATGATTGTTTGGAGCGGCCGTTTGCATGTGCTCAACGATCGCGAGCGCAGAAGGAAAGGCGAAGAGAAAGACGAAATTACAATTGAAAGCAAGTAAAGTGAAGTGTACTTACGGAGTATTTTCAGCGAACGTAAGCCGAAAGAAGTGAGAAATTCACAAAACTTGCCATCGCTTGTGAATTCAGTGTGAACGAACGGTTTAAAGCAAAAGTTGAACGCGATGGAGCAAATGAAGAAACATTACTTCGCTTCTTTCTTTCTCTTTGGTGATCACTTTGCGTAAGCCGCTCTCACTCGCTCAAACTCATACACAAAGCGCGAACACAATTATTGCTGAGCTCGAATACGAACTGAATAGCGAGTGTTCAGAGCGAGACTGGAGCGAAGCACATTATTCAGCAGGTAGTAAATTGCATGAAATGTTTTAAAAAAACAGGTGTGATAGCAAGCAAACGAATAAAGGTGAGGAGGTATCGCACACAGCGTGCACTTAAACATAAGTAACCAACGCAGCACACACACACACATACACAAACCGAACAATGGCAATGAGTATTTTCGTTTTGCTGCAGATGAAGCTGTTGTTGTTGCTTAAGAAGTTAGTAAACCGCTACTAAACAACCAGCGGAGAAAAATCAAGTCACAAAGTTACTCATCATCATTATAATGATCACTGTGATCATCCAATGGTGGAAAGGCGAGTCAAATGAGTCTTCAGCAGGTTCTCGTCCATTCTTCGCAATTCTGCCTCTTCTCGAAAGAAAAAAAAACTGCTTCTTCAATTTTTTTGCCTTTCAAATTTCATCGAAATGCAATCTTTGCTATTTTTTGTAAATGCAAAAAGTGAAACTACTGTCTCATCCTTTCTTTGCGCTCCTCTCGTCTTTAAGCTCCATTTTACGCTCCCATTTCTTCTTTGTTCGCTTTATTGAGAGGAAGAGCACACACAAAACGGAAGACAATACGAGCACTGATCGAGTTTCATTTTCTTTCATCATATCTCGTTGTCCACTGTTTTTCACTTTTTTTACTTCGCTTAATTTTATTATCATTTAAATTGAAATCGAAATCGAAATCGAAATAAATCGAAAACGTTTTTCTCTTTTTTAAATGCAAATTTTTTTTCAATAAATTTTTAATTTGAATGGGCACCGCGCGCGTACCGGAATCAAACAAGCGTAACAATCGCCTCACGCTTATCATTATTCAAAAAAACTTTTACTACTATGAGCAAATTAAAAATTTTCTACACCGCATTGCCTTCGCGTACTAAATACATCGTTTACTCCATTTGAGTCCAAATTTTGTTTTCAACATAATTTCTTCTTTTTTATTTTTGAAAAGTGAAAAATGAATTCAGCGTTTGTACTGTTTCGCTTTTTTCATCGCTTTCGTTACATGCAAACAACATAAATTAAGTAAAGCAAGCCGAACGCTGGTGCCGTGCTCTCTAAATTGACAACAATCTTTCCTTTTTTTTGCAAAGAAAAATTCTTGTTGAGTGGTTCGTGAAAACAATGTCTCTTTAATTCTTCATTCATCTGAAAAAAAAGCGAAGAAATATTGTGTGCGTTCAAGTATAATTGCTCTGCAAAAGTCGTCACATTGTGTGTTGAAAGAAAATTTTCCACTTTTTCTTTCTACGTCTCACTTTTAGAAGATACTACATCACATTAAAATACATACGCCGCCCAAACAAATATTTATTCATGATTTTTTTTTGCTTACTTAAAACACAAATCTGAGGAAAAATAGGCGAACAGTCGGACACAATTTTTTCCTTGAACTGAAACTCTTCTTACTTCATTCTTCTCGCTTTCACTTGAAAAGAAACGTTTGAATGGAGAACAATAATAATGATAAAAAAATACATGCAGCTATCAAAAAGTTTCACCATTGTCTAAACAATTGTTTGACGATCTCGAAAAACAACGACTGTTTATATTCTCGATTTCTCCTTCTTTTACCTATGTGAGTTCGCTTTCAAAAGCATCAAGCCTGAATTTGTTTTATTCATTTGTTTGTTCTTTTTATACTAATTTTTCAGGATTTTTGAACACAAATACTTTAGAGAATTGCATGACGCTCGACTACTCACATAAAACTATTCACCATCCTTATTTGGTCGCAATAAAATATTCAGCATTAAATTGAGAATCAATTTCGAAATTCTTTTTCGAATACTTGGAAACTATTGAATAGAAATAAATTTACCAAAAAGCGTGAAAAATTTTCTATCCTAGAAAACATTTTTTTATCAAGCTTGTATCAAGCTATTTACTCTTCACAAACTCTTCAATTATAATTCTTCATTGTAAACCTTATTCTAATCGAAGGATATTTTGAGCCTCAAAGCACAATGAATCAAAAGCTTGACTTGTAAATAAAACATAAATCACAACTTATGCCAACTATTTCAAGATCTGCAGATATCACGAATTTGTTTTTTTATTATCTTCTTGTTGAAATTCGTCATTTTCCTTTCAGCATCATAATCAAAATTAAAAATGTGCTTAATTTTCATCGAGGAAAATGTTCATTCTACGCATTCTTTTCATTTTGATTGTATTCAAAATTTTCGTAAGCATTAAAAAGTTGAGTGACAGATGAGAACGTAAAATAATTAAAAATTTAGGTAAATGAGTAAGTGGGTTGAGGACCAATTAAGTTGAAATTTCAGATGTTTAATACTAATTAAAATCACCCGAATTCAAACGAAATTTTGTTTTTCGACGCATTGACAAACTGAAACGATGTAAAATTCTCACACGTAACTTTCCTTAAATTTTTTAATTTTCCAATCTTTCCACTTTTTCTCGCAGTAAATGGTCAATGAGATGAAATTTTTTGATTTAAAAATAGTTTGAAAGCAATGATCGTTGAGAAATCATAGGTTTTAAATTTGGTCAGTGGTGATAAAGTAGTTTCAGGGAAACGAAATACGGTACACCAGATTTCGAAAATTGTTTTCTCGATCAACTTTTCTCATTCAAGCGTCACTAATAACGCTTTGTTGCTGCTGCACAATTTTTCGAAGTTCGCAAGCTTAATTTCGCTTATAATCTTAAATTACAATTTTCTCGAATTCACCGTTTTTCGCTTCACTTTGAAGACCACTTCTTAAAAGCAAATTTAATTTTCATCACCATTATTCGATCACAAAGCAGCAGCTTAATCAAATTTGCTTTTCGTCACGAGTGGTTTTATGTGAATAATTATGACGAGCTCTCGCAGAAGAGTTCTCGTTCTCTCGTTTCTACTCATTGATTATGCTAGAAAATGAAGTAAAATAATTCGAATACCGATCACGTTCTCGAGCTTCACGCTATTAGTTTTACTTGCTTTAGATGCTAAGAAAATCTCATGCATTTACAATGCTTTGCATTCATTATCAGAGTAATTTAAAAGTTTTCTCGACGAAAGCGAGAACACAAGTGATAATCATGCCAATAGATATGCTGCCTTCGTAAGTAAAGTTCTCTAACAAAGTGTTATGAATAAATTTTGAACCAACTTCGCGGAAGTTAAGCTCACTTTTACCAATACAACACGCGCATAAAATAATTCAAAAAGTGGTATTTAGAATCGGCAAAGAAGTTCGGGCAACATCTTATTCCGATTACGTTCACCTCTCAGCGTAATCCTCGAAAAAATATTTCGTTTTAATGGAATATAAAAAAGCGATTGCGGTCGTGTAGAAAATTAAACAAATCTAAAAGCAAATGTAGTTGAGTTTATAAAGTGCGGCGAAAAGCAAAATTCAATTGAGAGTTTATTTAGTTGTATATTGCGTTTTATTTTTTCACTCGCGTTTTGTTGTCTGTGATTTAGCAGTCAGACAAAATTGCAATTTTCGGCTGAAATTATTCATTGTTAAAATAAACTTCAAAAGATAAAATCGTTACGAAGTGCAATTTTTTGCATTTTAAGTCATAAATATTGAATTTCGAAAGATCAATACTTTGAAAAAAATTTTCGATCGCAAAGATAGGCATTTGAATTTAAATGCATAATTTATGGAAAATTGCGCTCAAAATGTAATCCAAAATGTAAAGCGAAAAAGTTTTCAAAGAAAGTTGGGAATTGCGAATAAAGCGCTTTACGCTTCTTTCACCACACGGCGCAAATGTTGATAGCGAACGCGTGAATCGATTGCACAAAGCAAACGTCTGCATTCACTCGTTGCAATATTTGAATTACGCCCTTTGTAAAACTGAATATCTTTCACAATTAACTCAAATCTCGTTTTACTTAGCTAAAGCTGCCATTACACAATTAGAAAGTATCACTTATTTTCGTTTTTTATATAATTAAGCTTTTATTTCAAACGCAGATTGGCTATTTTCACGTTGTTTCGATCTGATTTAATCGTGTGAATTTTACCTTGAAAATGTATCGCAGCACCAACACTCGATTCGTGGACAATCAACGCTTGCAAGAAATCGTTAATTATTTATTGACAAACGAACACGAAGACCGAGACTTTACGTTCGTTGTGGAAGGCAGAGAAGTGACCTGTCATAGATTGATTGTGAAACATCAAAGCGACGCATTGCGCAAGAAATTCACCGAATGGGAGTCGAAAAAAATTGATCGCATCACTTTGCCGAATGTCTCCCACAAAGTATTTCTCCGATTGATGCAATACTTATACACAGCACTTTTTAATTATCGAGGTTTAAATGATAGTGACATTATTGAATTGCTACATATTGCGCACGAATTTGATCTCGTCGAACTATGCGACGAGCTCTGCTCGAGTATGGCCTCGAGAGGCTTTCTAAACATTTGGAATGTGGCCACTCTCTACAAAATATCCAACACTTATCATTTTCAAAAGCTTCACGATGAATGTGTCGACTTTATGGACAAGCACGCAAACGAAGTGTTAATGCATTCATCTTTGACTGAATTGTCCTCCGAACTGTTAATCACTCTGTTTAACAGAGACACATTTTATGTTAAAGAAATTGAAGTATTCAAAGCGCTCAAAGCGTGGTTAGATAAGAATGGTGCTTCTCTTGACAATGGAGATTTAAGACGCGATCTTTTGGCAACAATCAGGCTTAATTTGATTCCGAAAAACGAGTTCGAGAATGTGGTAAAGCCAACCAATTTATATACTGCTGATGAATACGAAAACGCAGTCAATGAGAAGACGTATGTCGAAAGAGTCAATCCTACAATTCATTGATTTATTTAATCATTTGATCACGGATTATATTCGTATTTATTTCGTTGAATATTAATCTTAAAAAATTGTTGAATTAAATAAAAGTTTTATTCAAATCAATACAACAATTTTTAAGTATTGGACCACAACTAATAAAACTGAACATTTTTTGTGAAATAGTCATTTCTTTGTCTATTTTGTCTTAAATCTAAAAGGATACAAACATTTTTAAAACTTCAATTGAATTCATTTATTTCAAAAGGATGTATCGTGCTTTACAATACATTTTTAGATAAATCCTTTTGAAGCAAACAAATTCAATTATCGAATTGTATTAATATTAAAATTTAAGTTTTAAAAACTTAAATTTACGATTGCAACGAAATCTCTTTTTCGAGAATATTATTTTAAAATATTTTTTAAATATTATTTAAATTGAAAACGATTCGTTAAGAATTCATATCCTCTAGGATATGAATTATTAAGTTCTCAAAGTGAACCTGTAAATTATTGAATATTACAGTAAATGACAAAACAATTCCTCACTCTAGCAAGCATATGCGCATTTGGGGTGGGTAATTGTTTTGGCGTTTACTGTATTTATTCAATTATTTATCATTGGATTGGATTATTGAATTTTCCGCGACCCAATCGAGACCATCGCGGTTTAGAAACTGAAGAATGGTTCGAAATTGGCGTCGAACGATCTGCAATTGTTATTTCTGTAGAATTTAATGAAAGATTTGATAGCGATGTTTGTATTTCTTGCGAAACCAAAGATTCGTTCGAAGTGATTGAAGACTTTGCGGACAATGATGAGTCGGTTTGAGAATACTGCGAATTCTTGATAACGAAAATAGTATTTTCAAATAGGGATGGAGTTGGCGAGATGGAAGACATCTCTTCTTGTGACTGAGCAGAAGCAATGCTTGATCGCGACAAGGATTCGCTTTTTGCTTTCGCCTTTTCAACCAAACAATGATGTAAATATTTTCTTTGCGACTTCTGTAATCGCTGAACCACGTATGGTGAAGGCGTGCTTTGGTCCCGTTCAACTTTTTCGACGATTTCATCAACACTCATCTGTACCTGTATTCCTGGGATCACCATCGGAACTTTCTCTTCGTCTTCACCGCGTTCAATTCTGAATTCGGGTCGAAGTTTCTCATCGAGAGTAGAGTAAACAAATGACTTTCCTGTTTTGTTCTTCTGCAGCCTTTCTTCAACGATATTTCTTACGAATTGCCTTTTGTCTTCGCACTCTTGCATGTGTCGATCCCAGTCTCGCTTCAAGATTCTGTGCGATTCGTTGTACGGACATGTCGACAAATCATCTCTGTTCCTGTCCGGACATTTGTTGAGATGGTTCACGTATCTTCGCGGTGCGACTCGATGCAACTCGTTAAACGGACATTTTTTATATCCTTCGTCGAAGTCTTCTTTAAATTCAGCCATTTTAAGCCAATTACGAGAAGTGTTTCGAAGATGTGATCGTTTGTTAGCGAAGAGCCAGAATCCCGCCTTTTTCTGAATTCTAATCGTGTGCGTTAAGGTTCGATTCTCACACTTTTTCGTAATGTTGCAAACGACTACTCTTTCGATTCCGACTTTGCTTAAATTGAAGAGTTTTCACGAGAAGCGAAAGCGAAAAGCGCAGTTTTAATCTGAAGAACCGTAAACAAAACTGCCTCAAGATATGAACAGTGGCGAAAGAACATTGGACGCGATTTTGCAGACGTTACTTGCGTCCACTTTCCACTTTCTATTTTTAAAATTTTATTTCAAAATTTTTGTTTTCACTTTAAACTTCTTTTCGCTTTTCGACATTTTCACGACTCTCACTGTTATTTAACTCAAGTCGAATGCAAATTGCAACGTTTGTTTGCACAAAAAAGCGCAGAGCACAGTGTGTTTTCGAAGAAAATGCTCAAAATTCGCATTTACTTTAATGATTTCTACGAAAAAAGAGAAGAGAACGAAAGGAGCGCTTTTCGACAAAAGCGAAGACAATAGTTACGTTTGAAACTCTGAAACTGTGTGTCCTCATTTTCGAAAGCGAGAAAAGAACGAAAGGATTCAATCCAAAATTCGTTCGATTCTCGCAAAACAGCAAAATTAATCGCTCGCTTTTATTGATTTCGAATGTTTATCGAAATAAGATCGATTGAATCATAATTATTTGGTCGCGGCAATCGCGTGTCGTACGATTGCGAACGAATTTATTTGCACGTGTTTCACACTTAAATACGCGGCGTGCGCGCATTTCTCTTTCACGATCATTATTCGAGTGATAAAATCATAATTGAAAAGTAAATATTCGCAAAGTAAATATTTCTCTGGAAATATGAATTGCGAACGAGTCGTTTTCGACGGCGTCGAAATGGACAAATCGACGTACGATTATCTCAACGAATTGGCTGCTATCATCGAGAAGTGTGTCATCGAAGAGACCGAAAGGAAGGACACTCTGATCGAACAATTAAAGTGCGAATTGAGCGAAGCGAACAAACGAAACGATGAATTGAAAAACGAATTAAACGAATTGAAAGAGAGTAATGAAAAGCTTAAAGACGAGATAAACTTTATGCGATTGGAGAAGAGCAATTCGAAGCGATCGCAAGAAGTTAAACAAAACACACCGAAAATGAAAGTGAGTAGAAAGCGAAAAGATAGCAATTCACCACCAGTGGCAAAGCGTGTGTTAAACGATTCCAGCACTCCTTTAACACCAAAAATGACCGAAAATCGGTTCGAGTATAAAATGTGCACTCGAAGTTCGACGCGTAAAAGCAAGAAATTTACGCGATTAGATTAATTCGATTAGGTCGCATTCATTTCAATGTATATAAGACAAACTCATGTCATATATTTGATCCTGTAAAAATCTGCAAAACTAAAAGATTATTTTCTTATTTTCTCATCCATATTCAATTGTATTTAACACTGTTTCAACCCAAATTTTTATAAAGTGGTTGTGAACAAAATTTCCAGATAGGGGGAAAAGCTGCTTCTCTTGTGATATATTCACATTGTTTTTGCCTTTTGTTTTTCACGTCTTCTGGACATCGCTTGTATTATCGGTTTCAAAGTCAAATTGCATTAAAACAAATATCTATTTTCAAAAGTAGAAAATAATGTTGTTAATTTGTTTAAAGACTTGCTTTAAATGCTAAACATAGTAAACTGTTGACTTATTGTAGTCTAACTTATCTGTTCTGATCAGTTAGATTGATTTATGTTGTGATGTTCAATATATTATAATACATTGACTGAGCATGCGAATGTACTCGAAACAAGCTCATTCTATTTTCATTTCTAACTTTCTCAAACTATATTCATTTTGTTTTGATGTTTGAGTTTAATATTAACTTTAGTATAAATTGGAAAGGGAGAAATTTGCTTATTTCCTTGATTAATTTCGGCATAAATGATTTGTTTCATAAACTTACCATATCAGAAGGCAAGATTGGGAAATCATAGGGAGGATTTGTTATAACGAATCGATTGCTGGATGCTTCGTTTAAGCCGGAAAAATCACGATATCGGTAAATGCCCAGACATAGCATACCGTATTCACTTAATGCTTTCACAAAAAGGTCGCCATATTTACCTTTTTCCTAATAAGAAAGAGAAAACGAAAAATTTGGATCACGTTTTAAACCAATGCTCTCTTCATTATTTTTAACTCTTTTAATTAGAACTTTTATGAAGAATGAAAATGTTGGTTGTTGAAAATTATCATATTCAAATAAGGTAAAAAGAAAACTTACGGCTAATTTCACAAATGGTCCGTCAAATAGCGATATTTGATTTAATCGACATCTATCTCTGTTTACTAATGTATCTAGTGTTGAATAGCCACCTCGAAGACCTCCACCTTCAGCGAGAATCATTTCAAGTTCTGATGTCGCTCCACCAGAAATCAAAGAGCTGAAGTATAAATTTATTTTTTACTATTTTTAATTGTTTGCAGCTATTAAGATAAGATAAAAGATTACCGAATTAAAGTTAAGGCATTTGCATTAAAATAAGTGGTCGACATAAGACAATCTAAAACTGAAACAGCGAAAGCTGTTCCGCAAGCGAACGCTTGTGTTAGATAAAGTTCAAAATCGGAATCTTCATCATCATTACTCTGATCTAAAAATTTAACATTTGAATCGTTCCTTAGTTCTGTAAGAAGGGGGACATTTGCACCGTAAGCTGATCTGAAGAAAGAGAAACTTTATTAAAAGAATAATTAAATTTGGGTAGACTTTACCCTTTTTTATAAACGGTCATTGGCTCATATTCACTTCCTCTTTCGTCGCGAGTCACCATTCCTGGTACATCATCAAAAGTCATCGATCTTATATTCAAAGTAGCTAAAATTGCCTCTTTGTCGACCAAAGTCGGGTCATCGGATGATGATCTTCTCGCAGTGAGTATAACACACATATCACATAAATTGATATTAACTGCTCTTAAATCTGCCCGAGACAATGGCGAACCGTTTAGAACGCTTATTTTCGGGAAATTCTGTATCATTCGCCATTCTCTCCGAATGTATTCAATATTTCCAACGATAACGATATGTTTGAGCTCGTGATAATGAAAATTAGAGGCGCGTAAAGGCATAACGAAATTGCGAAGGCGAATGAGTGGCGAATCGTTGTCAGCAAAAATACAAACGACAATATGTCCATAGAGCACTGTCATCGACGCTTGCGATCTATCAAATGTGCATTCCTCAATAGAACGAGCAGGACACCAATGAAACAAACCAGTTGTGTCGTATCTCATTTCAGTTTTATCGACATCCAATTTTTGTTTGCTATAAAATGCCTTACGCGCACATCCCTCAGATGATTCAGTTTCATCTTTTAATTCATCACTTGATGAAGTCGCTGCTACTGACCTTATTCAAAAGAGAATTTTCATTTTTTTCAGTTTGTTTTAAAAACTTACGAATGATGAGGAGAAATAATTTGCTCAAAGTTCAAAGATGTGAATGATGAGAAAAATGATGATCTTGTTGCTTAATAAAATTGGATTAAATTTTGTTTTTAAGTTGCTCTGGTCACTTACATTTTCGACATGAGCAATTTTTAATAAGCTTGGGATCGAAAATGTCCTCGTGGCAGGTTTTACAATAAACCGACACTCTTTAACCAAATTTAATTAAAAAGCAATAAGAAAATGTATTAAAAATTATACCGTTTTACATCTTCTAGAGAGTGAGCGATGAAAAATCCTTCTGTACCAAGTTTTATTTTGAAAAATGGTTTCGGATTTATTTCAATTTTTCTTCCCTCTTTCAAAAAATTTAAAATTCGAATTTAAGTAAATGTTGAGATGTGTAAATTCTCTACCTTGACTGTCCACATAAATGGCAACCAAAAGTATTTTTAGTTTAACGAAACAAATTTCAGCAGCTTGTGCGAATGTCATTCCTAGAAAAGCTGAGCTCACTATTTGCGTAAAAATTTCCATTCCCGTCCCACGAAGATAATCTGCTCTCCAAGAAGGTTTTTTGCTATTATTCTAATAAATGCTTAATTACGTTATAAAAACTAAAATTTAAAAAGTTTACTTAAACATACGTTCTTACATGATCTAATTGCAAATAAATTAGACATCATAGAACTGAAGCCAGGAGCCAAACACGATTGCGCGATCAATCCTAAAAAATAAGCGCCAACAATTAAGTTTGCATTTCCAGAGCATAAAAAGCGCAACCTAATTTAAGTTCGCTAAAACAAACAACGTCGTCTCCTCTTCTCGAGTTCCACGAGGGAATATTCCAAAGAAATGGCTTATTTGTGTATTGCATCAACTGAATTATTATCTAAGAGTGAGTTTTTGTTAAATTTTAAAAATTTTATTCATCAGAATCTTACTCTTATATTGGCACAATAGCTTTTTACAGCAATCGCACGCATTATGTTTGCAGCATCTTCAGAATCGGGATCGATGCAATGTTTATTTGCAATGATGAGACAGGCAAAAGCGCTTTCCATCTGTTCAATAATGAGATTCAAATAAAATGAATTTTTAATGACTTGATTGCAACGAACAAACCTTAACTCTTTCAAGATCAGCAGTTTTTAAACAAGAGCCTTGAAAATATTCAACAGTCAAAAAATGAAGTTTCATGTAAGCTAAACACCATCTTTCATTTTGAATAATGAAAATTTTATAAATACAGCGCTTACCCTCGAGATCCCAATCGGGGTTAGAACGATCTAGAAAAACTATCTGAACATCTGTGTTCTCTCTGTTCTCGTGTAAAAAATCGTTTATGAAATCATTTAAATTTGAAAAAGTGACGCATCCACAGACAATCACATGGCTGGTTGGAGCAAATGAAAATATAAATTTTCGCATGTTTTTAATAATCATTCTTTTTTATATTAAGTGAAATTAATCACCTCTTTCCAGGTAAACGACGAAACTCGCCAGCATACTTAGGACCTGAGCCAACGAGTTCGAGTATTTCAGGAATGCAAGAGGTAAAAACGACCTTCACAAGAATGAAGTTTAAAATGGTTTTGGATAAGTTTAACAAAAAGCAATTAATACCAAAGCAACGAGAATGAAAAGCACAATGAACACTCGTCCTAATGTTGTTTCGCAGAAAATATCACCGTAACCGACCTGGTTGAATAACGAAAGCTACAATTAGGCAGTTTACAAATCACATTTACCGTTGACATGGTCACAATAAGAAAGTAAATGCATTCGAAGTAAGTTATGCTGTGTATGTTTTCAAACTCGAGAGGATCGCCTGAATTTTCAAACTGTGAAAAAGAATGATCATATAAATTTACAATTGAGATCAAAAATCACCAAATGAATGAAACCAGCAGCCGTAAGCCAAACTGATATTATAATAGCAGAGAGCTGCACCAATCTAACAGAAGTCGATGTTCTTACAATAGAAAAATGCTGCAAAATGTCGGCGATCGACATAATTCGAACAGCGCGTAAAAACCTAAAGCCTGTTTTTTACCAAAACCTTTAATTCTGTTTAACCGATGTATTCGAATGAAACAAACCTAACCAATTTCTTTCATAGAAAAATGCCAAATATGCGTGTGGAATCGTAAGGAAGTCAACGATTGAGTAGAGCTCAAAAAGATAAAACAACTTATCCGATGATGCTATGAACTAGAACCAGAAAAAAAAATAATGAAAACGTAGGTGTAACAAATTGTAAACCTTTAAAACAAAATGAATGGTGAACACAATGTTTGCTATAAAATCGATTTTATGTCGCAAATTTTTCTCGTATTCAAAACAAATTTCTATTTTACCGCTGATTTGATGGAATGATTTAGTTAGAAGCGACTTTAATCATTCACTCACGTAAGGGTATCGAGGAAATATATTCCAAACGAGATCATCGACAGCAAAAAAATAATTACGATCTGTAAGAGGAATGTTTAAAAATGAGTTCGCTTGGCTAAGTGAATTTCAAATTACAAATAAGCGACCAAAAAACGTGTGACCAGAAGTAAGTTCGGACGTGAAATCTTTCGCTTCTGTCACCCAACTTAACTCTGTATAACAAAATAAAAAAGTGAAATAATTTGATTTTCAAAATGACCAACCGTATCGGATAGGATTTTGTATGGCCAATCGTCGTCTCTGTTGAGTTTGATTGGAATCTGGAAGAAAAACGTTTCTCGGCATGTTTGGCTCGCTTTCATCCAAACTCATTCTCAAATGTTCTAAAACAGCGTTGAAACATAGAAATCGAAGAGCTCTGAACGAAAGAACAAGCAAAATGCAAACAGCGAAAGTCGCAAAACTGCAGATAATGAAATGAAACCATTTTCTATTTTCGCACTCGTCTTCTGATGTTTGCGTTCGAAAGCGAACGAAATCTTCTATTTATTCGATTTCGATCTAATTAAAATCGATCAAACTTTGTAAGATTCTCACCTTCGAAGTAAATCGGGTCAAATAAAGTATCGGACATTATTAAAATAACCAAAATTCTTTTTCGCTTTTCAATAATTTAATATAAAAAAATTCAACAATTAAAACGAATTTAACGCAGTGATCGACGGAATTTGGAACAGAGAGAATTGTTGTGTTCGAAATACTGTCAACTTACTGTGCATAAAAACAGTGCTCAATGCACATAGAGAGCGTTTCGCCAAAAAGTCGCGTCGCTGTCAACGAGTTCGGCACAACTCGCCTCGCATTGCCATATCTCACCAACACTCGCACGAATATTTTAGTTGCTTTCTCATTTATTTATGTGCTCCTAGCAAAAAAAATTGTTTTTTTTTTTGTAAATAATCACGATTTTAACCAGAGAAACTGCTGCGCATCAATCGAACCTGAATTATTGTGACGCTAAGCTCGAGTAGTTACAATTTTTGCCAAATTTATTAATAAAATTCGCTTAAAAGCAATGATCAAAATTAATTTTATTTCTAAATTGTTTTCGTTTTTTAACAAATAAAAAGTAATTTTAAAAAATACAAAATCATAATTCGTGTCTATTAAGGATTCAATAAAAAACGTAGTTTTTCTGCTTACAGATTTTTGCTGTCCGATTCAAATTTTATTAAAATTTTGCATATGCACGATTCAATATATTACGTAGTGTTATGATATTCAAAGTTATTTATTCAACGAAAAATTGTTTAAAAAGATAAGATATTCGATTTAAATAGAAATTTTAAACATTGAAAGTAAATATAAGCACAATAGCCGACTTATGCCGAGCGTGAAACGCAAACGCTCTATGAGAAACGGAGCTCGGAGGGTGAGGGTTCGAGTCCAGGAATTTTCTAATAGAATAAAAATTTTTGCAATTTTGAAAATCAAAAGTTTAAAGTAATCGACAAAATTTTGTGCATTTATCTGGATTTGAACACAAACATTTGAAGTATGTTTGCTCTACGCTCGACACTACTGAACCAATGTGCTTATCTATACTTTCATGCTTTAAATTTAATATCAAAAATTCAATTTTCAAATTTTAAATTCATAATTACTAATGCAGCTCATAAACTTCGTATATTTTGATGAGAAATCTTAAGAATCTGCCATTTGGCACCATTTGGTGCAATTTTTTTGTGATTTTGTACTGTTGTCAAATTTCTTATAAAATGAATAAATGACAACCAAGTTAGGCAGTGTTCGACAATTTATTTATCATTAGTGTAATTCGAATAAAATCGATCAAAGAATTGTTAAATAAAGTTAATGAAAATATCTGAAACGATAAAATCTTTTCAAAAATCTAAAAACTTTATTTCAAGCATGAACAATTTTTAAATTGATTTAACGACTTAAAGCATCTTTTGTATGCTTACCGATTGATTGTAAAATATTTATTTCAAAAACTACAACAAAACATAACGAAAAAGGACAACATCGAACATTCAAGATATAATGCACGCAAAATCAGTTGTTCCATTAATATGAAAACTAAAAATACAAAATGAATTCATTCATCAGTTTGAGGTTGAATTGCAGTCATTGGAATCAAAATTAAATTTCGCTGCAATTCGTCGAGGTTTCATATTCGAAATACTTTCGCTTTTGTTTGGAAGCCATTCGCATGGCGGAAATGGTAATTCGTCGTTTGAATCAATATTATCACTTCTGTTCGCATGCTTTTTCTCGGTATTGTTTTCATCTGTATTTAGAGAATTATCTTTAATACACAAATTCTCTTCCGATTTGCCTTCGTTTTCGACCTTATGTTTCTGCGAAACAATCAATTGTTCGTCGATAAATTTACGGTTTATGGTAAGCACCCAAGTATTTTTACCAAACTCTTGACGCTTGTTGAAAATGACGAAATCTCCATAAGATTGAAATAAAGAGATTACTGATTTAAAACCAAAATCTTTCGGTTGCGGCAACGGACGACTGAATTTTTGCATATAAACTTCATTCAATTGTCTCGTTGTTAAAAACAAAGTGGGAACAGATTGTATCAGTTCAATGATATCGCGTATAAATTTCAATGCAGGACATAATGTTACTGTTTTTCTTTTTACATCGATGTCTACAGTATTGTTCATATTTTCGTAAAGGATAAATGAATCAAGCGCTTGGTCGAAACGATTCTGATAGTCCTTAAGTAGTTCGTCTATCTGCTTCTGACCATCATATTCTTCCATTAAAAGTCGTAAAATTCGGCAACGTATCGTTTGAACAACCTTCTCATCAACAAGTTTAGCGAGGCAATCATTGCCTGCACTCACAATCTGAAAATTTGAAGGAATTTTCTTTATCAACGATTGCATGTCATACACATCAAAATCTTCAAAGTTAATACCAAATCCATACTCGCGAATAAATAGTTCATTTAAGCAACTTATAGAAACACTTTCGTTTGGTTGCATCTTTAGCAAACGAACTAATCGACTGCCGATAGTTTTGAGACGGTTTTCATAATTAAGTCTAATCAATTTATCTTCACCATTGTTCGTAAGGATTAATTCAATCACATGGGGAGAAATTTCTTCAAGTAATTCAATTAGCTTGTTAAATCCGTAATCGGACACTTTACACTGACGGTTAAAGTAGTGGTGATAAGCTGGTATAAATTTACAAAAAGGCATTGAAAGCGTTGGTGTAGATTGTAGCAATTCAATCACATCTTTTGCAAAAACTTTTGTACGTTCTTTCTCATCTTCTGTTTGTTCACGTTTGGGAATTTCGACAACGGTATCATCGTCTTCGCGCGAAATGACAACGGTACCTTCCCAAACATCATGTAATATATCACTTATGTCGCAAACTCCATAATCGGTCACATCGAATGGCTTTTCAAAAACAGTTTCGAATAATGTCGGAAACTGTTTAAGATATAAACGCTTTGCTTGCTGTGCTTTCAATACTTTAAGCATATCAGTTGCAAATCTTTTCGTTTGTTCACGATGTGTTAAGGTAAGAATTCGCTTTGTTCCTTCGCCTAATATTTGAACCACATGTGGAATTGCTTCAAGTAGATCAATCAGTTTTGTATATCCATATTGATATACACAACATTGACGGCCAAAGTGATTATGATAAGCCGGAACAAATTTCGAAAAAGCGATCAAACAATGTGGCTGACTTTTAAGCAAATCTTTCACTTCACGACTAAATTGGTTCAATTGCTTTGCGATTGCTTCACTCGCTGCATTTGATATTGAACTCAATCCACAATCAAATTTCGTTTCCATACGAGTTATTGGATTACCCTCGGACTTATTTTCGAGCCATTGGATCCGTTTAAAACCAAGACTGTGTGAAGCAGATATTTCGATACCGGGAACGCAGGAAATCAAATGTTCAAGAGGAACACATGGAGGTTCATCGCAAATAAACTCTTTACTAAATTCGGAAGCATAACAGTTAATTATACTGTTTAAAGGTAAAATGCCTCCATGAGTATCCAGAAGGGTATGAATTTGAGGAGCGAGTGTCTTCAGTGAAATTTTAACAGAAGGCAATGATGTGTATTCTTGTTCCAACCATTGACTAGGAGATTTCTGAAAATCCTTGATGCCATGAAGTGTGCAAAAGGGGCTGCGGTAAGCAGTTGATTCAAAAAATGAAGAATATGTCTTTGTTTTAATGTTAGAGTTAAAAATCACATATCGACCACCACAGCCCTCACTCTCAGTAATTAATTGAATAACATCACGCAATCTGTGGATATCAGCCATGCAAAGTGAACGATGGTATCGTTTTTCGTATAGATCTTGAAAAGTTACAAGTGGCAGCTTCTTTGAAGTTATATCTTCAAAGATCGCAGCAACTTCATTTCTCAAAATATCAAGTGGTGGAGATCGATCGCTGCTAAGATTGCTGATCATCATTCGTTTTGTTCCAAGCTTAGTTCGATGAAGCTTAGAAACAGCAATTTGTGCATCTTGTTGGGTTGCAACTTTGACAATCGCTTTGACCGAACAAGTTGACGGAAAGTCTTGAGCGAAGCCCCTATTTATCGGACTTGTCTGAAAATTTTGCGACGAAAGAACACAAACATGCAAAACTTGTATGGCATTTGATCGAAAATGGTTCATGAGTTCTTTTTTCAAAGACGTATTATCCATATTCGAATCTAAATTTGTAACCAATAATTCGATCGGTTGTGTTCTTCTCGATGAAAATCCATTGTTGCCATCCTGAACGTGACCACTAGAAAAAGAAGATGATGCTGATGGTGCAAACGAGCGACATGTATCCTTAACCGTCTCTTTCATTTGATGCACACGATTCTCGCGATAAGCAGTGTAAGAAACGAGGACGTTATTCGTTTGAAAAGTTTTCTCCTCTTTATTACTGCTTTTGTTCACTTTAATCGTTCGTGTATTTGATTTATACGATTTCTTCGCATTATGAAAAGAAACGTTGCTTTGTTGTTGCGACTGCTGCTGTTGCAGTTGTTGACGCGGTTTGTAACCGTTTCTCATTGACTTCATACTGCTTCTAGACACAAGACTAATGTAATCGATACACGAATTCGTGAATTCGCTTTAAACGTGCATCCGTTTCAATCGCACAATGCTTGAATTGTTCACTTAAAAGCCAAAGAGAAAAGCTTCTACTTTTAAGAAATGAGAATAAATCGAAAAAAGAAGTGAGCGTTCGAAAAATGGAATTCGCAAAACTTACGTTTTAAAGAATTAAAACAATGGTTTTTGAATTACAATTGTTGGCAAGTGAATGAGAAGAATGTGACGAAACGTAGCGCTCGATTCACGCGATATTCATTCGCATTTTGCAAAAATTGAAAAATGAAAAATGAATTCAAGCGTAGATACGATTAACGATCGATTGCACGCGTTTTAAAAACGCGTTTCGATTACTCGTTTCACAATTAACTGTTCATTGATTCAATCGCTTTTTCATTCGAAAGCCGCGCTTTTCGCGTTTCCGAAACTCAAACACCAATCGAAGCGTAGATCGATGGCGACATCGCACGGAATCTAAAGTTTTGTTTACTCACAAAAAAACAAAAATTTTTCACGCTTTCAATTTAATCGCAAACACAGCATTCGAACGATTGAAGTAAACAATAATCGTTTTGATCGTAAACAAAAAGGCGCCGCTTTTAAGCAATAAATCGATTATTGAGAGGAAAACGAGTTTAAAACGAGCATAGATCAATAATCGCAACACGCAATCGGTCCCCGCAAAAGTTTCTTCTCGCTTCTCGTCGTTTCGTAGCGTTCGACACGATGTTTGCAAAGAAACGCCCTTTTTGTGTTTTCAAAAATTCACACTAATTTCTTCTTTCATTTTTAATCGTTTTCGTTTGTTTTATTTACGATTTAATCAATTTTTAAAAAGACAATTGAAATTCGAGTGAAGAGAGGCACGCGTTTTTCTCAAATCCACCATTCATCGATCGAAGCCTGAACGACGCTTGACGCAAATCACAGCGATCACTTCAGTTATTTTCATTGACAACAGACACTGCAATAGCGAACATTTGAAGAATTAGATTAATCGTATTTTTTGCTTTTTTCTTTCTTTCGATCGTTTTTTTGAAGAAAAATCAAGTGAATGGTGATTGAATAGTGGCATTCGATCGACGGATGAGAAGCGAAAATAATGTTTTTTCAAAAATGTCGTTTGCATGTCAAATGCGAATCAAAGGCATTCTTCTTTTGTTGCTTTGCATTCTAATCACTAGTGTTTTCTACTGTTTGATCGGCGATCAGAAACCACCATTTGGAACTCTGGTCTCAGAAACACACCGTCAAATTTCGCAACTGGTTGTCCCTGCCGTCTCTGATTTGTCCTCTTCTAACAATCAACAAAGCAGTGAAGAATTAGATGAAAAGTTACGCGAACTCGGCTTTTTCAGCGAAAATGCGAATGCGAATTGGCAAAATATTAGTTTACCAATGTTTGTTACAGCAGTGAAAAGTGGCGAAACACAAATTGTGAAGGGTTTTATCAGATCAATTCAAGACTTTTATCCAGACGCAAGTTTACTGCTTTACGTTTTAGATCTTGATGACGATGAGATTAGTCTGGTATGCTTTCTTATCGCAATGCATTCGAAATTTTATTGATCATTTTTTTATAGATCAATCGATTGTGTAACATATCTAACTCTTGTTCACTGCGAAAGTTTCAATTCGAACGATACCCATCTCACGTCAATGATCTCAATATGTACGCATTCCGACCGATTATTCTACAAGAGGTTTTAAATCAAACGGGTGCCGCTGTTTGGTTAGATCCAAACTATTATGTATTACCGTCGGGATCAACTAAAGCCAAAAAAGTTATCGAAGAGGCAAAGAAGGAAGGCATCTTGTCGTGGACAATACAGAAGCCGACAGCGGCGTTGACACATCCGCGAATGTTTGAATTCTTTCGTACGCAAAGCGAAAAGTATTACTTTCATAGAATGATCGAACCTAGCAGTATAATTATTTACAACTCGCGCAGAATTCACTCACAATTAATGCTACCGTGGGTGAGATGTGCCTTGACACAATATTGCATAGCCCCGATTGGCGCTCAACGGTTTGGTTGCAGGCTCAACAAAAAGCCGATGTATCGCTATTCAGGGTGCCATCATTACGACATGTCTGCATTGAACATAGTGCTCGGATTCATGTTCAATTTCAGCGAAAAACCATATGTCGCGGATGAAGAAGAAAAATTTTTCAAACCCATATCTAGCGAAGAGTTGGATGAAATCATCGACAACGATTACAATGACTTATTCAACAAACTGAGAAGTGATTCAACGCTTAACGAAACCAATTTGCAGGGAAAGCGAAGGAAACTTTTTTCGCGATAAATGGCCACACAGCCATAAAACTTGGTGTACTCCTTTTTTTCAACTAAACGCAGTTTTCCTTCTAGTTTTCCGTCCTTTCGTCTTCTCTTTCGATTAATTCGCATTCAAGTCAAGCTTTAATCTTATGATTTTTCGTTAAAAGAAAACTAGTCAATCATTTATCATTAGTATTAATTAACATTTTCAAAAATCGAGTCAAATCGCTGGGTTCACGTAACTATTCAATCGAATTGTAATTTAATCTTCCTGAATTTTATTTCGCTGTAAACAAAAACCAAGGAAAAAACAAAGCAGAATTTCATCATTAAATAGAGGTTAGCTGTAAACAAAAGTGATTTCCACGTTGCATTTCCGTGCTTCCAAGTTTTATTTTGAAGAACATTAATAGAATGCAAAATTAACATAACTTTTTCACTTGATCTATCACAAATTCAATATTCACTTGTAACGAAAAAGTTCTGCAGCTTATTCTATAATTTCTTTTAGGTATTTGATAATTAAGCAATGTCAAAACAGTGAATTAATAAAAAAAAGTTGTGCAAAAATATGAAATGTCAACATTCAAATAGCGTCCTGCTTGAGTAAAAAATAAGTAAAGTTATTGAAGTGTAAAGATTAATAAGATGATAACGATTTTTTACATTGAAAACAAGAACGGAAGCAACGATCAATTTCATATTGTTTTCAATGACAAGCGTCGACTGCGAACACATGACGCTTGAGAATTCGCTAAGCACGAGAATTTCCGCGATGTGACTCGCAAACCGAAAACCGCATCGCTTTAAACTTTGCGCCAAAAATACTGCTTTCCTCATTCTACAGATGGCAAAACTACACGAATGGAGAAATCGAATGTATGGAAAGAGCGATCGAAAAAAAATGACAACGCGTTCGAACACAACGACTTCTTTCTCTATTCGTTTTTTAAATGTGAACAAAGCACGGAATAAAAAAGTTTAGATCAAAATAGGACTAAAGTTGGGTCGACGTTTCTTTTGTAACGATTGTCTTATGTTTTGCGAGATATGAAAAACTTGGCGAAGCGAAAGTTTGCAAACGTTCGAAACAAACAATCGACAAATTTGTAATTTTTTTTCGTAAATTTTTTTTATTTGAAAATTATTTGCTTTTTTGATTTGATTTGAAATGGATGCTTCGACCGAACAACATGACGACGCGTTGTCCACTCCAGGTTCTATCGGTAATCAATCTTAACGTTCGCTTCTTTTTTAATCATTTATTTTTAGGCTACAATTCGATTTCTTCAATCGGCAGCGATAGCATCGAACCATTGTCTTCCTCTTTAAGCCTCGCCGGGAACTATTCATTGTGTGGTATCTGTGCACTCTCCTTTCACTATCTTTTTGATGACACATCCAACAGGTAACTCGAGAATGACATCACTTTTCGATCTATTTTCTTTTCTCTATTTTAGGCAATTTTGTGAAACCACCATTAACTGTTTGGTAAACCATCTAAGCTTACCAAAACAAGTTGCGAATGCAATGCAAGCTTTATTGAATGGCGAAGGCGGTGATATTCAAGCGTTTATAAATTTACTCAAAGAAGAGGCATCATTAAAAAATTCGTGTGTTCGTGTCGTTGAAGAATTAGTGATGTTTTCTGTTAGAGAAGGTAATTAGAGTCTGTATTGTGGTAATGAATGTTAGTTTCCTGCATTACCTTAATTACTAAAACCGTGCTTTTCGTGCGATTCAATAATTTACTATATTTGCTTTGCTTTTTGCACGCTATGTAAGGATGGATAAAGCAAGGTAAGCTAACAATATTTCTCAATTTATCTGATCTTTATAGCGTACTTTTGTTTAACTTTGCTGAATACTGACGAATACTGATAAATATTTTTCCAGGTGTCTACGATGCAAGACTTCGAATTCTCATTCTTTATGTTGCTGAATTGTTACGCGTCCCTTTACCGCTAGTTGAGCTTTATGAAGAATCGGTTGTGGAAATGTTATCAAGTGATATTCCCGAACAAACAAATGAAGAATTAATCGAAAAAGCAAAGCGCCAGCGCAACAAAAAGATAAAGCGATATTTCATGATAGGATTGGCAGGTCTTGGAGGTGGAGCAATCATTGGCTTGACCGGAGGTCTTGCTGCTCCCTTCGTTGCTGCTGGAGCTGGTGCTATAATTGGTGGTGCAGGTGCTGCAGCTCTCGGATCTACTGCAGGAATTGCTGTGATAGGATCTCTCTTTGGTGTTGCCGGTGCTGGATTAACTGGCTACAAAATGAAGAAACGTGTTGGTGATATTGAAGAATTTGCCTTTGACACACTTACTAAAGGTCGTGAATTGCACTTAACCATTGCCGTTTCCGGCTGGATTACGGAAGAAGATGTAAATGCTTTTCAAAAACCTTGGCAATCGCTAATGAATTCACGCGAGCAATATTGCATTCGATATGAATCAAGTTATTTGCTCGAACTTGGCAGGGCTATGGACTACTTTCTGAGTTTTGCTGTATCTATGGCAGCCCAAGAAGCGTTAAAATATACAATTTTATCTGGTATAATAACCGCTATTGCTTGGCCTGCCACATTTGTAACATTCGCCAGTGTAATTGATAATCCATGGGGTGTTTGCATCCGTCGTTCAGCTGAAGTCGGCAAGCATTTAGCAGAAATATTGATCGCACGCCAACAGGGTAAACGGCCAGTTACGCTAATTGGCTTTAGTCTAGGTGCAAGAGTTATTTTCTATTGTTTACAAGAAATGGCTCAACGAAAAGGTTGTGAAGGCATCGTCGAAGATGTCGTTTTACTTGGCGCACCAGTTCCCGGTTATGTTGACCAGTGGAAATCATTTCAAAGAGTTGTTAACGGAAGAATTGTAAATGGTTATTGTAAGGGCGACTGGCTTCTAAAATTTTTATATCGGACCTCAACCGCAACTTTAAAAATCGCAGGCTTAGGGCCAGTAGAGTGGAAAGATCGTCGTATGATCAATATAGATTTAAGCGAAATTGTTAGTGGACACATGGATTACTATGCCAAAATGCCATTAGTTTTAGAAGCAGTCGGCGTTCGCACAAATGAAGATCTAACTAAAAGAGATGCTAAAACTATGAGAAAATGTTTCTCAGGGTTGCCTCATACTGTTGAAAAATCATCATCTTCGTTTACAATTAATTCTTCATTACGTCTGTCCAAATCTGAAACAAACTTTAGCCGTCGTTTTTCAAGTCCATGTTACATAGGAGAGGAGGTTTCAGTTAACATTCCTCGTCGCTCGTCGTCACTTGAAAGTGTTCTGAGTAAAATTAGCTCTGGTGTTGCCATGACACCTTCTATATCACATTCAGATAATTTATCGCACAAGTTATCCAAATCACTTTCATTTCAGAAGCCTTTAGATCCTTGAATACTTAAAGCAGATTAAATATCTTTATAGGTTTCCTGTTATTGAACAAATGACAATTCAATTGATATCAAAGAGCGGAAGTATTACAAAACCAAGCCGATTGTTTAGAATTGATAATTATCGTTACTTATAAACGATATTTATAAGATTGTTAGATTATAATGTCGTTTTTATTGAAACAGTTTTTATACAATTGTTGATTACTATAGCAGTATAGCGTCCGGTTTTGTAGATAATTAATGGAAGAAGTACAAATAGTGATATTAAAGCTTCGAGCGATCAAATGAAATAATAGTCGAAACCTTGATAAAGAATTGAAAGTTCATGCAATTCTGTGATCAGTTTTTGCAATCAAGTATTAAGTCGTGATTGAGGCAAAGGACCATGAAGACGAGCATAACACAATCCATAATGTTCTTAGCCAACTAAGTAAGCTTTACTTAAATTATTTTTAAATCTAGCTGCTTTATGTTTTTTATTTATGTTATCAGCGAATATTTGCAGCTCTCTGTTTTTTTCTCCAATGTAAATCTTAATTTGTAAAAAGCCATTGATTTACTTATAATTTTTGCTACTTAAAATTATATTAGTCTTTGACTCAGAAATAAGCAAAATTCAACTTGTTTCATCATTTATTGTTAAAAATTATTTGGAAGTCATTTATTAAAAAGAATGTTTAACAAATAATTCTTTACAATCTTTTAATTTTTCTCTGATTCGTAATTCACTAAAAGTTTTTTCTCTTATTTCACGTCGAATTTGTGCAAATTACGAATGTGCAGTTAAACTGCCATTAGCGAAATGAATAAAAGTGACGGAATGTAACTAAATAGTGGTAAAGAAATCATTACACGTATAATATTAGCGATGATTATAAAATGGAAAATGGCAGCTTGCATAATTTTTCAAAGAGTAATTGTGCCAAATTTAATTATTTATTGCCTTTTTGTCATTGTTCCGCAAATTTGTCATCCAAATATCTTATGTGAGTGTAAGAAAAGATTATATATTTATTCTTAATTTCATTAAACTTTTAGTAAGCCCCATTAGAGACTTACTAGATTTTAGTTTTTAAATGAGATTCGCAAAAATTAATGAAATTTTGGTATCAGTTAGACTTCGAAACATAACAATCATTGGTACGATAACACAATTCACCCAATTCAATAAAATAGCGAGCAGATTCATTACGTTTTTTACAAGCGATACAGTAATTAATTAATAGGCGTAAATTTTAAAATAATGGTTGCAAAAAATTGTGATTATTAGGGCTCCAAATTTATGTGATCACATAATTTTTAAATGATAATAGAAATGAGTTTAGAACATAATAATAAGTAAGAAT
>NCKU01001315.1:0-26749 GCA_003675995.1 Dinothrombium tinctorium | reverse complement strand
GTCACATTGCACATGTTTGATTTTGATTTATTTAAACAAAAACGTGCTTTCAAAGCGGTGTTTTATTTAATTCATTTTTATGTTAATACCCCGGTGCTCGCATACGACGAAAATTAAATTCATCGAAATAAGTGCGAATAATGAATCAAGAATTAATATAATTCGCGTAATATCAATGTCTAGCTGTAAAAAAATGGTTAAAAGATTGGCAAGTAGAGAAAACCATCAAACGAAAAACTGTAAATGGTCGAAAATAGTGAGCTCAAATCATCGAAAAAGATAAAAATGTAAGTGAGTTCCATTCTTGTCTTGTTTATACATTTATTGTAATGTTGAATTAAAATATTATCATCAAAATAAGTTAAAATAATGCACGACTCGCGTTAAGCTTAGTGAATTGCTGTAGGATGCGCTTTTTGCTGTGAGAAATTTTTTTTCTGTCTCCAGTAGTAAGCATAAATTCTCACGATGTAACGAGAAAACAGTTGGAAGTATTTTCTTTTCATAGATTAGATTTTTGATCCATGATAGAATTTTTTTTATTTAAGCACCTAAGAAAATTTGATATATTTTCACTCATTTGGCTTAAAATATGACCACTTCGCTGAGAAAAAAATCAGTAGCGTGAAATAAAATTTCAGCAAAGCTTTTAAAGCTTAAATTTAAGAATGTTATTGAGTTTTTTTTTCAAATTTAGTCGAAAAGCTTAGTTAAAAAAGTAAGAACTTGAATCTCGGCTCATCTCTTATCAGTAGCTAGCTTTTAAGGTCACTTTCAAAAAAAGATTTAGCGCTTTTAATATATTTTCTGCTTTTAAATCAATTTTCAATAATCTTGTTTTTAAAATCGAATTCACTCACCATTTTTCGCGAGTGTTTCGCAATCGCTTTTATATGATATTTTCACAAATGCTTCTTTCTACGTCAATTTCAATTTAAAGTATAAGCGAAGAACGAGTTAATATTATTTCCATAAATTTTGTTCAAGTCAAATATGCTTTTGATGAAAAAATGTGAGTTGTTTTAGTGAAACAGAGAGAACGCTGTATGAAAGCTATTTTGACTCAGAAGCAATACGATTCTTACTAAACAAGTCGAATAAATGAATAATTTGGTTAAAATCATATTCTGAACTTGAGTTCAAAACTTTTCTTATCTTATATTTCAAAACAGTTTCAATTTGTTAAGATTCTAGCATTGAGGCTCGATTAATCAATTCTCTTATTCAATTGAAAATAGTTAATCACTTCGAAAGCTATTTTATATAAAATCAACAAAAAAAATGTTTGACTTCGTTATTTTACGAGAATCGCAATGAAACTGAACACCATCAATCGAGGTTAATAGAGGAAAAAAAATCAAAGTTATGACGGTTCTGATAGCTTATTGAAATTTCTCTCCTCTTCCTACTCTCTTCACTCATCTGCCTCTCATTTTCGCTTCATTTCATTTCACTTCAATCTATTTTAACGATCCTTATCATGATTTTTATGGAGCAACAAAATCAGTCAGTGAATTATGAACCAATAAGCTCGCGAAGTGCATAAAAGCTGTTTCGGATCCGAAACTTATTATGAAATTCATAAAAAAAAATATTCAAAAATTGACTTTTGTGTTTAACTCATTGTTTTAAAACGCAATTCGTTTTCAATTTTTTGTTCAAAGAAATACATTCGAAGCTCTAATCAAAAAGCTATTTACTTAACGGAGAATGTTTTCTCATCGATTATACAGCAACCATTGAATGAAGAATGCATTAAACGCGAAGAAAAGCTAAACAGACAAAGTAAAAGATGAGACGAAGTCATGTTTTTACTTTGTCTTTTCGTCTAATTAAGTGATTTCATTGTATACATCCGAGAACGACTATCTCATGCATTAATTGCATCCATACGTACAAGTGTAAGAAAAGTGATTCCTTTCATTAAGATCGCAACTTTTTTCGTTTGCTTGAATTTAACTTTAAATCACATCATTAATTATCGGCGACAGCGTGAGCGAACGTGACCGAGAGAAGGCGAAACTTAAACGTGACTGTAAACTTAAATGCTAACTTTTCGGTCTCTGGAGGTAAAACAAAAGCTATCAGTGCGTTCTCAAACGCTAGCGCTCATCGATTTGGAAAGTGTGTGACAAAAAAACTTTTTGCTTTATATGATTGAATGTAATCACGGTGCCATTGAAATAGGCGTTGTCTTCACGTATTCGAAGCTTATCTGTTTAAAAAAACTTTTTTACGCTTCGATTTCATTTTTGTATTTCGACTCCATTTTAAAAAGGAATCCGACTAGAGTTCGACGCTCGCGAGAAGAAGAAGAAGAAGAAGAAGAAAGCGAGCGATTAGAACACACAATTGATTCGAAACAATCTATGGTCACAAATAAATATATAGTAAATTACATTTACTTCAACAAAGCAATAAATAATTTACTTGAATTTCGATCGCTTCTCTTATTCTCGCGAATGGTACAATTTTGCTTATTGATTGAAGCGCTTTTTTTCTCCTCTTCTTTTGTACGAAATGCGTGTGCATTTTCTTCTTCAATGTGTAAATCACTCGAAATTAGAGGAAATTTAATTTTCATTCATTCGCACGAAGCGTGAAGTACACAAAGTGCGGCACGCACAGTGCGACGAGGAAAAAACGTGGCGTTCAAATTAATGAAGCTAACAAATCTCATAAAAGCGAGCTTTTAAAAACAAGATCTCTCTTAATTAATTTTGATATGAATCGCTTTTTTGAGGAGAGAAGGCAAAAAAGTCTAAAACAACTCGAATTACACACGCTTTTTACGCGCTTTCGCTTTTATCACTCGTACACAGCGCCTTAATTTGGGCCCATAAATTGTCACACTGCGCTATAGTGAGTTTCAAATGTGCGGCTAAACGAGTGCTTCACTCGATTAATCTTTTTCATAACAACAATTACGCTTATAAAATGTCGTTTTGACACCGTTTTCCTGCGAATGTGTTTGTCTCGAGGATGAAGTTGTTAGAAAACTCTTCTTCTCTCGCTGCTCGCAATCAACCGAGGCGCGATTTAAATGCTAAAGAAAGAGTCGCGTTTGCTTTGAAATCTAATCTAAAGCTCGGCTTTGAGCGGCTCTAGCCGTCAGTGTGTTTATAGTTCGGTTTGTCTCTTAGATAACTTTGCGAAAAAATAAAGCAGACATCAATCAAAAAAGAAAATAACATCTATTTGGTCAGCGAAAGACGAAATGAAATTGAGTTTCTGTGCCTGTGTGTTCGCGTTCAATCGACGAGTAGCGAAAGAATGAGAAGCTTACGCTTACGCTTATTTCGCTTATTTTATGCTAAATTTGATTTAAAGCCTATAATAATTGTGAAGCGTTCCAAAACAAGAGAAATTTTCTCAAAATTCCGAAACGAAGCTGCTGCTCTTTCTTCGCCGCTTCTTCTTCTTTGCTTCATTGTGCTCTTCTTTTTAACTGATGTAATGGCTTCCATTATTTCGATCGCACCGTCTTCGTTCGCTCTCGCCTTCCGATTATCGAAAAACAGAGGGAAAAATTCGGAAGCGAACTTTCGCTGGTATTTTCTGCTCGAGAGATGCACATTTGTTTCACTTTCACTTATTGTATGTCAAATGACGAGGAAGTTATGGCCTTTTAATGGAAATTTTTTTCAATTTATGCTCGAAATGGGATTTTGTTTGTTTTTTCTTCTTCTCGACAATCAATACTTCAACTATGCACCCAAACTTTTCCCACCACTGTTTTTCTTCTCGCTATACACTGAAAAAACGTTTCGTTTTATTGCTTTTTAAAAGACGTTTTGTCTCTCGTTTTAAAATTCATCGCTTTGCGTGTTCTCTGCAATTTCGCATTTATTATAAAGCGATGCGAAATCAAATTAAAAAACAATTTGCGTTCGCAGAACATATTTTTACTCGCTCGCTCGCGCTCCTCACGCGTGAGATTTTTCACGTGCACACAATACGCAAAACATTCGATGGAGAAGAAAAAAAAATTGTAAATAATCGATTTGCAATGAGAAATCTGCACACAAATGCGAAACGAAATGTAACAGCATTGAATTTTAAGAGGAATCGATCGTTTTTATACTCGCATAAAACTTCTTTCGCTGATTTGCGTCTATAATCTCATCGAAAGAGTGGAGGCGAGGTGAGGCGAGCGACACAGCGAGGCGCAGGCAGGCAGCAATGAATTGCAAAGACGTGTTTGATATGAAGCAAAAACGGTTGATTAAAACAAAGAAAAACGTTTGGGTCATTCTTATTCTTGTTCGCTCGCAATGACCATCTCTGCCATTGGCGAACGCAATGGCATTTATTGACTCGCTTTATTATCTTCTTTTCCACTCATTACTCGGCTTCAGCAAACAAAAACGGAAGATGCGGACAATTGACAATTATTAGCTTTCATCAGTGAGAGCTTATATGCCAAGCAGATGTCATTTTTGCTTATTCGCATTATTTTTCTTTTGCTCTTCGCAAACTTTATCGCGCATTCAAAAGTAACGCGAATAAAGAGAAAATCGTTTTATATATACGCGTGATTATGTAAAAAGCATCCGCTATATTTATACATAACTCGCGTTTTTACACAATATTTCACGGAAATTAATGATTGCGAACGTAATATTAAAGTTCAGTAACTTTTGCCATTTTCGCTGCTTATCACTTAAAATCAAGCGACTTTTTCGAAAATCAATTTTTGAACGTAAATTAGCGGCGCAGCGAGAGAGAGAGAGAGAGACGAGCAGCGCAAATACATAAAAAACATTTTTTAATCTCGCAATCGTAACATTTTTTGCTTTCATCATCATAATTTAGCTTCTTTCGCACACCTTCGATTGCGGACACTTCGTTTAGTCAATCGCGAAACTCGCTTAATGCGTGCGTCGACGCTATTGATTGATTGATTGAATCGTTTTTGCATCGTTCGCAGCGAAACTCTCATAATGCGAGCGCGCGTCTGTGTCTGATTAGCGCTCGAATCGAAAAACACTCGAACGAAAATTCGAATTAAATTATGCGTGAAATTAATTTCGGTGAAATTTCAATTGAATACGAAATATAAAACATCGAGAAGCAGAAAGAAGATTGAAAATGAAAGCAGGTGAGCTGCGTGTGCAGTGGCGGTGTGTGTGTGATTGACAGTAAAAAACGAGTGCGTCGTGTAACATTATTAACCGTTTCGCCATTCTTTTGTATTCCTACGCTTGTTCGGAGGCTATTCACGAAAGGCGAATTCATTCAAAATTTGTCACGGATAACGCTATTCAAACTTTTCATCGAGCATTTCTGCTCTCGGCTAAACTTTTGTTTCGAACTAACAAATATTAATTGCGAGCGCAGAAAAGTTTTCGCGAAAACAAAAAAACTTTTGAAATTCGACGCGATGAAATAAATTGCGCGCGAGAAGCAGCGAAAAGCAGAATGAAGCCGATCGGTTGGCATACACAATTTTCGTTTACACTTTAGTTTTGTTTTCGTTCAATTTACATATTGCAAAGAGAAATTTGATTTAATTTGCTCTCGCATTCTCGCACAACGCTTGATTAAACGCGTTGAAAAAGTGGCGCAAAAATTTGCATTCTTCACTTCGAACGCGTGTGTTACGCATTCTTCTTCTCGCTCGAGTTTTGTTTCATCTTTTATTTTGATTAATAGTCGAAAAGATTCGCTTTGATTCGTGATGAAACCACTTTTCACCGAAAATTTTTTTAATCGCGAAACTTTTCAAATGAAGCACTCGCGTTTCGGTGTAATAAAGCACGAAGCATTCATTTTGCTCGCTCTTTGCAAATTGCGCCATAGTTGAAACATTGTTATATGCTTCATATTAAATGACATAATTGAGTACAACTTATGCACGCTTCAATTACTTTTGTCGCTGCATTTCGCTTGTCGTTAATTCACTTTTTCAGTTTCGCAAATTTTTGAGTGAAAAAAGGAACGAAAACTCGCATGAAAAGCGTGTAAAATGAGTCGCTCGCTTCATCTCGCTGCGAGTACAGCGAGTCTGAAAATCGACTTCTTTTCAATCGTCACATTTCAGAAACATTCGTTCGCCGAGAATTGCGCTTCAAAAATGCAAACATAATATTCGAGCGCCGCTATCACCGCACTTTACAATCGCGTTTGAAAAGCAGTCAAAGCAAAAATATGTCTTTCAATTTCATTCGCTCGAGTTTTGACTTCGCATCTTTCTTTGTCTTTCGCACTATAAAACACACTCCACTCAAAATGCTAACTTCATATTGTCGTTGCATCGCTCTCTCTCTCTCTCTTTCTCGAACAAAAAAGCAACAACAGCGAAGGTGGATAAAAAAATTTTCTCATTTTTATTTGCTCAAAATTTGTAATGCAATTTCGAAACACCTTCTTGTTATTTCGCTTTCTTCACTAGCTGCTTGTTCTACTTCGCAGTGGTTCACCTTTTCATTTGTTTGTTTCACACATACACTCGCACATCTCGACACTCGTTCTAGTTAAATATTCAGTTTTCTCGCTTAAAAACAATTTGCCTTCGTGATGTTAGCTACTTCGTAAAATGATTGTAAACTCGGAGCAAAGAACATGACCAAAATGAAATTAAGTTCACCGATCATGTGCAATTTAGTATTAAATAATTCACGTTGAAAATGAATTGAACCATTTTTTTTGCTTAATCGCAAACAAGCAAAGTTTTAAAAAAAATTAACATTAAGTCTATGGGCGACTATAAATTTTGCAGCAACATTCAATAGCTTCACATATTTTTACATTTGTGAAACTGCAAAAATGTTATGCAAATAAAAAGCTTAATAATAGTTAAGAATCGGAGTGGAACAATCATGAAGAAATGAGCAATAAAGCGAACAAAAAGCAGCAAAATCAAAGCATTATGTTCGCTTAAAGAGCAAAATTTTCGCTACGCCTTTACATTATTTTTGACTTTATTTCTAAATGAACAAAATGTATTCTTCCAAGAAAGATTGAGGATTTTTTTGAAAATTTCTTAAAGAGCTCAAGAATTTTGCGTTCACTTACAACTTTTACTTGTCGTAACTTTATTAGCGACAGAAGCAATTTAAAATCTTATGACAAATTTTTTAAATGATAATCTAAATTAAAATTTTTGCATTGAAAAGTAATTTTTCATGATTTTCATCATTGAATTATTTTAAACGATTAGAAAAAATAACTTAATTACGAATTCATACACGTAGAAGTAATTAAATGAAAAAAAAACTTGGAATCTGTATGAAAATTTATCATCGATGTTCTTTGGTTACGCCCATGTTATTTTTGTGACTTTGTTTTCTCTTTTTGATAGATTTTTCAAAGCTGCTCCACTTTTATTGCTTATTATTATTATTGAATATCTAACTTTTTTCGAAAAGTTTCACAAATGTAAAAATATGAGAGGCTATTGAATCTCGCTGCAAATTTATAGATGCCCATTGACTTAATGTTAATTTTTGTAAACAATATTTGCTGGAAAGCTTCTTATTTGACAAAACGAAAATAAGCTTCCACTTTATTTCATTGTAGAGCATTTTTATATTAAAATAAACAAAATTATCGAACCTTAATTGACACTGGCCACATGCTTTTGATCTGTTATTCTTCAATCTTCAAATACATTTACTAACAGCGTCTATTTTCATAACAACTACATTATATCATCTTACATATCGAACGCATCGACTTTATGAATATTCAGCTCCGTTTATATTAATTTGCTATCATTGCCATTCGAAGCAGAACTTTATCATTTCTCGCTGATAAGATGGCAAATCAAGTGCAACGAAGCTGCACTTGCTTCATCACATTTCGCTCACACATTGCGTTTTGCTATTCGTAACGATGAGATTTTTTAATTTCGCTTGCTTTACAAAATTAGCAGCCTTAACTGTCTTTATGATCGATTTTAGTATTCATCATTAGGTAAAAACCGAAAACCGTAAACACAAACGAAATATTTCATTAATTTTGAAGAGTAAACTCGCTCTTTGCTCGATTCTTTCAGCTTGCGTTATCTTCAAATAAAATAATACAGTGAAGCTGTTTTTTTTGGAAACAGTTTCTGAAGATTCTCGACTAATATCAAGAGTTTCGCTCTGAAAAAGACTTTTCTTTGACATCACTTTAAGCTAAGACAATTTGCTATAGCTACAGCTATAGCGAATGCAATGCTAAAAATATTGAGTGCCTGCAGAAGATCACTGCAATGATCTTTACTCAAACTTCACGACTTATTACAATCAAAACAATTCTCGTGAAATATGAGTGCCAGCAGATGAAAGTGAATGAGCCTTAAAATCTTGATGCTATAGATGTAAAAAGGATTATTAAATTTGAGAATCGTCATCACTCGCTCATCCGTCACTGCTCAAGTCACAATCACATTCTTTAAAGTTTAAAATTCATTTAAATTTTTATGCTTTTAAAAATGACAACGATCGACGAGAAAATTTTTCATTTTTATGATAGACTATTCAATGCCAAAGTGAAAAACTCATGAGGGCAGGTTTATGGACAAAAATAAAAGTTAAAAACGTTTAGTTAGTTCTTCATATCGTCTGTTATATTGTTTTGTATTTTATTAAATAATTATGCATATCAATTTGGCCATCTTTATCGAAATACCTTTTTATCTACTGCGTTTTAATTAACTGGTTAAATTTGTAAAATAGTTTAAAACTTGCTTTAAACTAGCTTAAAAATTTTTATATGGGCGAGTAGAAATGAAGCAAAATTCGATTTTTTCGTTCAAATTCTAATCGAACTATCTTAAATACATTTTGAAAATTAATGTCTTAAGATTTCTAATGAATAAGAGTTTCTAATTTTTGCATCAACGCAAATATATTCGTTTTTCATTGCTTTTAGTCGAATCAATTTTGATTTTCTTAATACGTATGATTTTAATAATTATTAATGATATAATTCATTATGTTTTCTACTAAAGTCTTTTTTCTATTCATTAGAAGAAGCAAAAAAATTGTTTGATTCCTTAAGAAACCAAAGTGCGGCTAAAAGATTTTTTATGTGAAAATCTATTATTTAAAAAGCTTTCTTTAAAAAATTTTCTTCATGCAAAATTTTAATGCGATAAGCTACTTTTACAAAAGCATCAAACACTTGAATGTATGATTTATTCATTTTTCTGGATTTTTGTGAATTATAAAATTAATGCATCTGATCAATCAGATCATTATCCTCAATTTTTTAGTGGCTTTGATTTTTTAAAATCATTAATTTAAAGAAAAAAATTGATTTCAATTTTTACAAGCATACGAATTGAAATAAACTAAGAAATTGACATTTTAAAAAGCTCCGCAGTGAATTTCAATAAAATGCAAATTCTTTGCATTTTTATCGCAATTTAGATTTATACGACGAATTTTGTGCTTTACGATCTCATCGAGAAATTGAATTAACGCTCAGCGATGAATATCCGGAGTGAAGTTTTGTATTTAATTGTTTTCAAAGCTGTAAAATGTATGCAAATAGTTGTAAAAAAACATCGACATTATCTTTTGTTTATTTTTTGTTATTTCCTTGAATTTATGTTTTTCAATCGCAAATTCTACATTTTTAAAATTCGCTTTTTTACTCTTGAGCTTTTGTTAAAATATAATGAAAACTGTTGATATTTCAAAAAATAACATTTAAAAGTGTTTGAACATTGTATATGCTTGCGAGCACATTAAAAACTAATTCCGCCGTGTTTTGGGAGAAATTCGGTGCGAATTTTTGCGCTTAATACAATTTCAATAGATTATAGAGTAATCTCGAGTATTAGTTTTAAAAAGACGCGTTTATTCAAGCTCATTGCTTACGTGCTTAGAAAGAAAAGCGCAAATCATTGCCGCAACGAGTGTGTTGTTTGATAATTGAGAACTAAATCAAGTACCGACCTAAACAATGGGGCGGAAAAAAATTCTCACAGTTTTTCGTTGCAAAATAAGCTCGGAGTGTAATTTGTGTCGCTGTTGAAGTAGATGCACTACAGGGGTTGTCAAGTGCGTCTAGGGAGCAGAGTGAAGCCGAAAGCGTCACTTTATATTGTGCATCGCGCTCGGAGTCCATTTGTTGAGGTTTTTAATAGAAATTAATTTTTGATTTTTTTGAAAAGCCATAAGCGTCGCTTTACTCTCGTCACTTCGCGCTCATCAATTAGAATGATTTCCGTTCTTTTTTGACGTTCGATTTTTTTGCTAAGGAAAAATTACGAACTGTTGTAAAAGCAAAGCATAAAATCATCGGCTATGATGAGAGAAGAAAGTACAACGACCTATGAAGAGGGGGGGGGGACGATTTACACTCGCTCGCGATAGTAATTTTTGAGCAAAAAAAAATTTTCTTAGAAAATATTTTGTGACAAGAAAAAAACATTGATTCCTTCCTTTTTGGAGAAATAAATAACGGCTATATTCAAAAAGAGAAAACCGTGAATGGTTTTGTTGAAGCGAACATTTTCATCGCCGGCGAAATCAGAGTGAGAGTATTGTGGTAATCAATTTTTGTTTACGAGCTAAAGCGAGTGCATCATCTCTTCTGCTCGCCCTGCGTACGATTTTAAAGAGGATGCGACGTTATTAAAAAAAGTTTCTTGAGATGTGTGCGTGCAAAAAGCGAGCGAGAAGCTGAATTAGGGTTACTCGCTAAGCGCGCCGAGAAAGATGACGACTATTGTTATAGAATATTATATATTATGCATTAAAGAATGGTTTGTGTAGCGCACAACAATGCATACAACGGCCATATTTCATGTTTAAGAAAGTGAACTCGCTCTCTAAAAACTATCGCTGCAAGAGAATTGATGTTTTCGCACAACAAATGGACAAATTCGCTGCTTCTTCAGCGCACTGCTTTCATTCGCACTCTTTTCGTCCGCTTTTGTTGCTTCTTTTGCATGATTCAAAGCATTTGAAAATGAAGCGGTTGAGGAAGAAGCGTACACAGCTAGAAAGAAATAAATGGCGCTTTGCTACTCAACAATTTTTGCGAGCGCACTTTTCACTTTTATTCGAGCGAGAATCGAGTGAAAAGCAGAAAAAAACTAATTTCATTTGCTTTCGCTTCTTCTCTATCTCGAAACGAAACTTTTCAACATTGTTTTCATGTTTCTCTCTTCGCTCTCGTAAAAAATGCTCGCAAATATTGATCGCTTATGCTTTATGACGTGATTTGAGCGAAAACAAAAACGCGTTCAAATTGTTTCGAGGCGCATCTTCTCGAAGCAGCAACTTCGCGACGCTTAATAGCAGCGAGCGAGCGGAGAATGCGACGCATTAATTTCGGCCGAGAATTAATATTTGAGGCGAATTTCTTTGCATATTTTCATTTAAATCATTTCGGTACAGCGGTGTCATTCTGTCGCGGCTTTGACATGTTTCGCTCGCGTTTTTCATTACTTTTTACACATCGTCTATACTGTTTTTGCATTAAAAGCTCATTGAAAAGATTGAAAGATTCTATTCTGCAACAACGCGAGTATCATTTCGCTTCGTTTCATATTTAGTGAATTAAATGTTCGATATGAAGTTTCATTAAAAGCGAAAAAAGTTTCGCTTCAACTCTAGCGATCACTTTTGACATTCAAATCTATTCTCAAAACTCGGGCGAAATTTTCGTCCATTGCGAGAGCAAGAAGCGCAAGCAAATTACGCTTCTTCGCTGCTCTATTCAAGCCGAGATTCGAGTTCACATGCAACGTGGAAAGAATGGACTGTTGATGACCCTTTGGCAATTATCGCCGCATTGTATCCTCGCAGTTGCTACGATAGTTTCATTTCGAACTCGCTTCTCTCGCTGAATACCAAGTAATTGTCTTTCAATGTACACAATTGCGCTAGATTATTGATTTAATAAAGAATTAATTCATTACTCGCTAAAGAGCGAAAGATAAGTTCGCATTGTTTCCTCTACATTCGATGGGTTTCCGAAAGCGCTGCATCTTTGTCGATCAGTTCGCATTGAAAAATTACTCTCGCCTCTAATTTAAGCGCCTTTTACGCGCTATATACGCGAGAAGAGAGCGTTTCGTGCGAAAGCGATACTCCCGCGTCGTGAATTCAGCGAAAAAAATGCAGATTAACTGCTCTTATCTTGTTAATAAGCGAGTAACTTAAAGTTTTTTTTTCTTTCGCAAAGAAAGCGACTGAAAAACTGTTCGCGAGCAAACTTCGACGGATAAGAATGGCTTTCGATTTTCGAAACGCTGCCATTACACAATGTTACAAGTAATAAGTTTGCGCGAAAATTTTGTTCACTCGAAAAGTTGATCTGTTCTCGAAGCATTAAAATCATAAGTGTGCGCATTTTCGAAAACCAAAGCAGTAAGCACTTTTTCGAAGTTATGAAAAGCGCTCGTTTTGTAGCTTCTTTTCCGAGAAAAACTCGAATGAATGAATGAAAAGCATTATTTTTATTTCAATTACCTTTTCTCTCTCTGCAAATATATTAAAAAAGTAAAGCAGCGAGAAAAGCAAAATTCTCTCGCATCTTCACGCAACTTTACTCTGCGAGAGCAGTGCACCGTTCGCTGAATTGCACTACGCTTCTTTTCACTCAACTTATAAGAAAAATCTCATCAAATACAAGAAAGACGCTCGCTTGCTTTCATCCGAAGCGCACTACGACCGCGATCGTGAATCGCGCGCGCGAAAAACTCCCACAGCCTAACGCATCAAATGATTTAGTGATGAAAGTAGTGTTTTAGTGAGAGGAAGTGAGCAAAATGAGCAAATTATCCGAATTGACCTTTGCCTCTGCCAAAACGCGTGATTTTCGCCTCTATTCAATCACTTCTTCTGTGATCAAATCAAATCGATTTTATTCATTTGCAGAAAGCGCAGCGTTTTCGCTTTCGCGAGCAACATGACACAGTGCCGAGGTAATGAGCAAAATGTTGACTGCTTATTTGAGGCAACTGTGAAAATTGGCTATGCTCATCGTTACGCCCAAAGCTCAAGCATCCGACACGGCGAGTACGCCGCAAACAACGCTCATTAAATGTTATGCAATTCAAACATTTCATCTTTTTCTGCATTGAACGCGAAAAAATGAACAAAGCGTTTCGACAGCGTTGCAGCATTCGAACGCAAAGTTCGCTTCTCAAGCTTTTTTACTTCAGCAACGGTAGCGAAGTTCGCCCGGTTTCATATAAATTGTTTTAAGCAAGAAAATAGCAAAAAGCGTTTTTTTTCTTTCGCAGCGCTTGACATGCTTGTCGTATTTCCATTCAATTTAACCGTAAATCTTGAAGTGATGGCAATTTGTAGGAATTGGCTTAATAATGAGCAAACCACATCAAGCGTAGACCAAGTGACATGTCTTTTATTTCTTCGAGCATCCTTTCAAACTTCTCGGATTCGCTTGCTTTCGTGCAGTTTTTTTCGCCCGCTTTCAGTATTACCAAAACAAATCTCAAAGTAAACCTCACTTTTTGCTCGCTGCAGTCGCTTGTTTTCTTTGCATTCATTCGTTTGCGGAGAGAAACAGAAGCAAGAGAAGATGCAGTCGGATATTTGAAATGAAAAGTGTCTCTAGTCCAGCTCTCTGCTTTTTCTCTGACGCGCGTATGCTTCGCTCTTTATTATTTCGCTTCTTTTCTCGTTCTCGCTGCCGGAGAAAAGTTGTTGCATCGCAATGAATGCGAGTAAATAAAGTGAAAAGCATCAGTTGAAAACCGCAAAAGCAAACGCTGGAAACGAAATTCGTTCGCATCCACTTTTAATAAAAATTGCGTTTAATCAATCGACGTTCAAAGCGCACACGTTTACCGATTCATTGCGATTTCTTTGAAGAACGTAAATTGAATTTTGACGACAAAAAGCAGATATATTCAGAAAATCGAAGCGAACTCATGAATTCGCAGGCAACGATAATATATGAGCGCGTGTCTGCAAACAAGCTCGATATCGTTTATTTTCGAAAACTTCGCCACAATGAGAGGAGACAATGCATCGTGTGTACACACACAAGAAGGTCAACTGTCGCTGACCGCAGCCTCTATTGTGAATTATTGTGTGCATTCTATTTTCGCTATTATTTCGCTTTTTTGTGTATCGCCGCTTTTTGCGCAAAGCTGGAGATCATTTGCCATTTTGATGCAATCAATTAATTGCGCCATTGTTTTGAAGAGCAGCGAACGACGCTGTTGAAGCAACGAATGCAGAATTTAAAAGCATTAAGAAAGCGATGAAAATAAAGCGTAATTAGCTTCTTTCGCGCGAGAAAAACAATGGCACAAAGCATCATCGCTTCCACTCGCGTTTCACTCTTTTAACTCTTCTTTTCTTCGCACATTTTCCGTTTCAAATATTTTCTTCATTTGTCTTCGCATCGGAGTCGCTTCTGCCTTCCCCTCTAAGAACTTATTTACGAAATCACAGCTGAAATCACTTTCACGCTTAATTAGCTTTATTTAAAATTAATTTGTTTAATCGACTTTATAATTAAGAAGTGCACACATTCTAATCCCCAGAAGGTGCGCGAACATAATCAAACGAGTTTCATTGTAATTAATTAAATCAATAGTATCTCAAACAATAAATGCGTGTTTCAAACTGAAAAAAACAGATTCAGAAAATGTTGCTTTTGCTTGAAAGTGTGGTAAAAGAAAAGTCAAAAACAACAAGAAAAACTCGAATTGCACAGCGTTCACACTCTTCACGCGCCATGCAACTGAAGCGAAGCGAGGCGCTTTTAGGAAGGGTGCACTGCAGTAAAGTGTGCTTTAAAGCGTTCGTTTTTAACAATTTTCGCATTCGTTTCGTAATCAAAGCAAAAAAGTGCAAAGAATTGCAAAGCGAAGAATAACAGCGCAAACAGACAAAATTCACAAACGTGTCATTCCATTTGGTTGCGCGAAGAGCTTACGAGCGCGAATATAAAGTAATGAAAGCGTAATGAAGAAAAAATGCGACTAATTGCGACTTAACTTTAATAATTGTCGTCAAGCGCAAAACTTTTGCCATTTCACATTCAAACGCGTCATTTGTCGAGCGAAACTTTTTCTTTTTTTTTGCCTTTTCATCTTTCGAGATGCATTCCACTCGAAAATATATTTAAAACATAGAATGCATTTAAAATCGAAAGCATTTCTATGTTAATATTTTTCCTCTTATTCAACTCTCATCTCGTGCCCGAAAACAACACTGCGAATTATTCTGCGCACTGTTTTCGCACAAAAATATTTCAAAAGAATTTTCAAAGAATATAAAAATTCGATTGAAGAGCACAATTTACACTCTTTTCCAGCTTTAGTTCTCGATGATAAAGTGCAGCGCTCATTTAAACGTTGTGTGAAATATTTTGCTTTCGCTTTAATTAACTCGCAAACAATGAATTTGCTTTCTCATTGATTAAAATAGAGAAAAAATGATCGATAGTTGATGATTTGCTCGTGTTTGACCATTTTTCAAATTTGTACTCGGAAAGAGTGAAAAGGTTAAAGCTGTTAGAGCATCGCTTTCAATCTTTTCATATGAAAAAAGCAAACAATAGAAGAGAGCAATACAAACACGGCCGATGAAGATTTTACTCGAAACGATTGCATTCTAAGCTACATTTTAAATAATTTTCTGTCTCTCGCATCATAAATAACATTAAGAGCAGTGAACATATATCAATAGTCTTATTCAATGATTTAAGAATGGCAACTAGACTAGAAATGATTGAATCACGCATATATTGGTATACAAATTTATATGCACATACAAATTAAATCTTTTTTTATTGTGCATGCGAATTGAAATTATATTTTAGATCTAAAAAAGCTCTTTTTTGCCTTATTTTTAAAAATCTCATTTGCCGCCTCTTACGCTGTTCACTGAGGATCATCAGGAGTTATTTTTAAAACCGTAGTTCTTATCTAATTTTTATTTTGCTAAGATGCTCGAAGCGTAATCAGTTGTACCATGAGTGACTAGCAGCTTCTTGAAGCAGCAATGATAATTCAAATTATATTACACGCAAAATTAGTTTTTTTTTGAAAAATTCGTTAATTAACATCCATCGAAGCGATTACGTATCGCTGAATCAGACATTAATCCTTTAAGTCTTACAATGTACTGCTGTAATTGCATAATTTATGTAAACACAAAGCTGTTTTCCCTTCTGATTTTAAGAATATTGCAAATTATTCGAACCGATTTTTTTCAAAATTTATTCTTCTCGAGATTATGCACAGCAAAAACCTCAAACAATTTTTTGATAGATTACCGGCAAGCAATGCATTTGCTTAACTCAGCAAACATTGAGAAGATTAAACGCAAAACAATGCTTAAGAAAGAATTAAAAATAAAGAAGAAAAATCGATTAATTTTGCATTTTTCGCTTTACTGAGTTAACTTTGAAACAGTTGAGTAGATAAATGAAAAAAAGCGACTGTATAAAAGTGAATTGGGTTCTATTTGCGAAACATTTTTCTAATTTGGTAATTCGATAGCGAGCGAGTACGAGTTGTTTATTAGCGCAAATATTGTATCGAAGATGCTTGACTACAAAGCTAGTAAATGTGTAACATTAATCTGTATTTATCAACTGTATTTGCATTACTTTGTTCACTGAAAGTACATTTGTTTGGATTATTTTTACCTATTTAAATAAGAAAGAGAAAAGTCGATCGATGTGAAACATGTTGAATACACAGTGTAGAGACATTGTGCATCTCAAATGGTGAATGCAGTGCGTGTGTTATTTTTTACTCAACTCGATGTTCAGGTAATTATTAAAAAATTTACGTGATTAATGAAGCGAACTTAATTTGACAATTAAATGAGATTAGAACACTAATCCAGCTGTGTTTTGCATGAAAACTTTTTTATATTCGCATAATAAGAATGGCGTCGTAGCGGCAATGCGACATATTTGAAATGAATGCGAGTGGTTTGCGGTTTGAAAACTCGTTCAGACTTTGCAGGAAGCGAAGAATTCATAAAGCCATTTTCAATTTTCTGTGAACAACTCTTCAAACACATTATGTCTCGAGCAGTGCGGTCTTTTCGGCAAGAAAGAAAGTGTAGAGCGCCGGTTTTTTGAGGAGCATTCGGAAAGCGATCGCGGGTAAATTAAGCGCGAAAAGACAAATGCAGAGCTAGAGTTTCGATTGAAAGAAGATAAATGGCGAATATAGCGAAAGAGATAAAGTTTCCTTTTTTCGCCAATTTTGAATGGAGCGAAATTAATTTAATGTTCTCGACTGGTATTCGACTCGTGTTGGCAATAATAATAAGAGAAGAGAAGAGAGAGCGAAATGTATCGAAAAGCGAAGCGATATAAATATTGATTAAACAAAACATTTTGTGACGTTAATTGCGAACGAAGCATTCGCGAATCGCGATGCCACACAATCATAATAATGACAGCTATGCTCGGCAAGAAAGAACTTTTATTCTAATTACAGTATTAATTTCGACCGCTTTCACTTCAACTATTATTTCGCTGCCTTTCTCCATCCTTTTTACATGCGATGAATTATTGCGACGCTCGTAAAAAATACGCGCAAATCATAATTTTTACGCTCGCAATTTATGGCCGCTTTCTTCGACTAACTTTGCATAAAAGAAAATTTCGCTTTCTTTTCAAAACTAGCGAATCGCCAGCTTCTCGTCTGCTTTCTTCAACTTTTTATATTATTTATGCGCTGCTTTTCGAAAACGAAACATTCTTCGTTATTCTTGCGAACCATTACAAGTTTACGACCCATGAGCAAAGCACCCTCGCTCTCTAAGTTTGTCATTTCATTTCATTTCATTTCATTTGATTTTCTCTTTTCCGCATTTCCCTTGCGTTCGAGCACTTCACTTTTTTCGCTTTCTTTCTACATTTTTGCGAATTTAATTGCTGCCTTTAACACTGCATTGCTTCTCGCAAAAGGATAATAGCCGTAATTGTGCTCTCGCAATTATTTTCATTTGCCGCTCTTCAGTAGTTAGACACAATCCTCCGTTGTTCGCCTTTCTAATGGTAAACATCATTGCGCGCGGCATTTCGCCTCCGCTTGTATTTGCAGAAAAAAAAAACATTTGCAAACATTCAACATTCACTCGAGTTTGCTAAAACGAATTCATTGCTTCTATAGTTTCAATCTCTGCGATCATTTTCAACGCTCTCTGCTAATTTTTCACGCCAAAACGAGTAATGAATTCATTTTCTGATTTCGAGTGCCGCATTCAAACATCAGCTCTTTTCATTTGAACCACCCGAAATCACCAAGTTTAAATTCGCTCTCTATGTATTTAATTAAATAGTCAATTTGTATTTAGAAAAATCTGTTTACATATAGAACTGTGCTATAATAGACAAGAGGTTTGCGTAGTGAAGTATTCTTTTCATAAACGAAACTTTTGTATGCTTTTGTATATTTGATATCCAGCAAAGACAAATCTCTTTGCTATATTTTTCTAAAAGAGTTTAGCTAAGTTTATGAAATCGCTTTTCATCTTCGCTTATATGAAATTATAAATTTTTATAGGAGCATTTAATTTAATTGAATAAAAATTTTTATGTTTCAACAATTGAATGGATTTATCAAGACAATGTATTCAGCCCTCCTTTCTTAAATCCCTTCGATTGTTATTCAGATTATTTTTTAGCTTTGCTACTCAGAATGCATTAGCAAATCGGCTTTATCATAAATTTTTATCAAGCTTTTGAAAATTGATTCTTTTTATTGAATTTTTGTGTTTTTTGAGTTCCAAAATTGTTTTGCTAAAATCCGAAACAAAACGCTATAAAAGCAAATTTGTTCATAATTTTTAAGCAAACCAAATTATGACAATTTTCATTCAACAACTTTTTTTTATTCTGTTTAGTTTTTTTGTGTATTTGAATTTTTGAATAAATTTATCAGAGCTCAACTAGGATAGAAGAATAATATTTTTGATTTTGATATTTGAGAAAATAACATTTAGCTTTGAAACTAAAAACTTAAAATTCAAAAAATGAAATCATTTTAAGCACTTTGTAATCATAATCAATTAAAATTTTAATTCATTTTCTCTTTTCAAAAATATTTACCTACCACAACATTAGTTTATTTAGCAACTGATAAAGAAAACACAACTCAAATTTAAAACTTTTTTTTGCCAGAGCTTATAAAATATTTTTTTTTATGCAAACAAATTTTTTTTAATTTGATTTTGATCTTAACATAAACTTTATTCATACTTGCTCATTATAATCTATGTGAAAGTAACTTGATGTTTTTTTTTTAATTTTAAAACCGCGTTTGCTACGAACTCTCTACGTAGCATATAGCTTGGGATAAATTGATTGACTAACTTATCAAGAAAAAAAAGATTTAAAAATTTAAGATGCTTAATGACAGAGATAAATAATTAATTTGTCTAAAGTTGTGTGAACATTTGCAGCGAGATTCGATCACTGATTTATTCATAAAACATCTCACATTTCTACACTTACGAAACTATTAAATTTTAATTGAAATTAAAAATTAAAAATAGTTAAAAGCCAAAATGAAACAACGATAAAAAAGGAAGAAATTTTTTAACCTTATTAGCTTTTATGTAACGATTAAAATATTGTAATTTAATCTGAAAAAATAATCCAAGCGATTAAATAGTTCATTGCACAGGCTTATTTATGTGAAGTGTTTAGTTGAAATTCGGATTTTTTTTCTTAGGGTTGGTATTGTTGAGAAATTCCAGGAATTCATTTGATTTCAAGTTGATTTGATAAAGCATATTCAAGATTGTGTTCGAGTTGATTTTCTAGTTTCAATTTTTCATTATAAAAAGCATTTCTCTGATGGGTGTTTTCAAAATTAGGGTAGACTTTTGTCAAATCAAAAAGAATTTTTTTCATTTTCTACTTGTTAGATGTGATATAAGTAGCTTATTTGGAGAAAATTTTATCAAATATTTTAAAAAACGAGTCATCTGAGAAGTTAAATTAACTGTTTTGCGTAACTTTTCTAAACTCGAAATTCGACCGCTTGGCACATATTAGTGATATGAAATTTTGATGATCATCGTAAAGCACAACTACTTTAAAGGTAAAATTATTTTATTATTTAGCTCCTATTCAAACAATTTTATAACTCATTTTGCCCACTTTTGACTTAATTTTGGTTTTATCTTGAATTCAAGCTCAATTTTTCACTCTTTGAACTATTCTCTAATTGTTCTTTTGATATTCTCATGGGTGAAATAAGTTAAAACATCCAAATTCATCTCAATAAATTTTGTTTTGAACTAAAATTAAGCGAAAGTTTTAAAGATTTTATTTTGCTTTCAATTCGCATCAAATAAATTAAAACAAAAAATTGTTTGAAAATATTTTAAGCTTCTCACGACATTTAAAATTCAAAATTAAATTGACATAATTGTGAATTTAGCTATTTAATAATGCATTTTAAAATTATTTTGGAGAAAATTTTGAAAAGATTTTGTTTCGTTGCTTGATGCGCTGACTAATTTCAATTGCCTTATCTTCGCTAATCTGTATTATAAAATTAATATTCTAGTTCAAAATGTTTCAAACAAGCGGATTATTTAATATATCCTAGAGGAAAGCGAAAAATCGTTTTATTCAGCATTTTTGCTTCTTTCCACGCAACCAATTGATTTAAACTATTTATTGATAAAAATGTGAATATCAAAAAATTTTTAAAGCGCTTTCAAATGATTGCTGGTTAAGGGGCAGCGGATGAAACTAAGGAATGTTTATCATTATTCTCAAATTGCTAATTAGCTTGTTCGATGAGAATATGCGGGCTCAACAAGTGCGTGTTCGTTACTTTTTTAAGCTTTTATTTTTCAAAAACATTCACTCGGGATTTGTTCGCTGTAATCGCCATTTTATACAGCAACACGGCTCGCTGCCATTAACATGTTATTGAGCGATGTCGCATTTCATTGCAGCGTTGTACTGATTTGCAGATTTTCGGCTTCTTTTTTGGAAATTCGATTTTTTTCTTTTTAAACGAATAAAATTTTCGACTAGAGGTGAAAATACGGCGCTAGTTGAAACGGAAACAGCACTGCGAGTGAAATAATATTTGTAATGGAAAAGCGAGCGCAAAAGTAATATCGTGTGTTGCATTGGATAATGCAGTAAGTATTAACTGCGAGTAAATACGATTTCGATGCCTTTGAGACTGAAATGCTCTAAATATTTGAAACCAAAACTAGAAGAAACAGTTTGGGTTGAATTACTTTTACTTTCGCAATACTTGCACATAAGTTTTGCCGTCAAATGTTTGCTTTCATCGCGAATGAGTACTTCAACTGATATTACGGTTAAATGTGTTGTGTTTATTAAAAGTTTTATAACTTGAAAAATTCGCTGCGAATACGAAGCGTATAGAGGCGAGTTTGCCGAGCAGCATGGCCGCAAGTGAACTCGGCGCTTGTCAAACACATGCTTTGACGCTTAATCTGCTAAACGACAAAAAAGAATGGAGAAGCGCGCAAAAATTGATATGTGAATAGAGCGTTTATGTTAAGAAGTTACGCTTCGAATGCGAGCAATGGCGAGCAGCGTGTACACCGCGACCACAGTGATGCTCTAGACGCTGCTTTTCGCATATTAAAAATTGCATCTTTCGCTCGCTAAGCGTGAGAGAGAGAGAGAATGAGGAGAGGATTTACTGGGGATATGCTTTGAGAGTAAAAAATTGGTACGAGGAAAGCGACAAATAATTTGGTGTGATTGTTTGCTTACAATTGTTGTGTTGAGTTGAACAAAGATGTTGCGTTTTTGCGGAAGACGGCACAGTGTGCAGCAAGCAGTACGCCGCTACTACTCTCGCGTTTCCGACGCTCGTTAATTAACCTCGTGTTTCCGACACAATATAAATCGACGCGAAACAAATTCGCGGTGCAATTGATTTTTTTCGCTCGCTGTATTTGCCGTATGTGTTTGAAAGCGATTTCAACTTGTGTTTCGCTTCGCTTTTTCTTCGCTGGCTCATTGTGTGCTCAGCAAAGAATTTAATAGAAGTTAATTAAGGAATTAACCGAGAAGAACAGTTATTATAGTTCAACAGCCGACTTCTCGAAGTTGAACGCCAAAAACAAGAAGAATCGAATCGCGAGAAAGAGATGATGAGCAAAAAGAGAGGCTGGCGAGCAAGTGTGCGAAAAGTTTGTGAATGCGAATTGAAGAATCGCAGTGATCGGAGTCGAGTCCCAGCTGTGTTGTGCAAAGTGGAAGCAATGGTAATAGAGTAGCAGCGTGTTATGTGTGCAGACAGTGCGTACGCATGAATGTTATCCGTCGTTGCTCTCAGAAGAGAAGAGTAGAGCGGGTGTATAAGAAGCCGAAATACGAGCGATTTTTGCTTCACTGTTTCGAGCCTCACTCAATTTCGCCTCGCATTGTCTTCGCTGCTGGCTCGATGCCCGCAACCTCCTTTCTCCGTTCATCTTTCCACGCGTTGCTTTGTTCTCAGTGAGGAACAAGTGATTGAAAAGTTTCGCACACTTCTTTTCAGCGCGACGAGCTCCTCATCTTTTGCCTACTATTATTCGACTCTTACAATCGAGACGAGTACTGTTCGGCAATCAATGATCGAGCAGATGTAACTCGTGTGTTCGCTGAAAACAGAGTTTAACTCGCTCTTTGTTGTCGTCGCTGTTGAACACGCTTTCATCGCCAAGTGCGTGTGATCTTCGAGCAAAGCGAAAACTGTCGCCGAAACGTACACTTAATTTGTCAACTTTTTGGAAATTTCGAGCCAAGAGAGCAGAGAATAAAGGCGCTTCTTGAATAAAAATCTTCATTCAACAATTGAATGGATCCGCTTTCACTACTTTGAACTCAGCTTATAAAAATTTTCAGCATAAATTTCTCATTTATTCTCACGGTAAATACCTTTCGATTTATCTCGCCCTCTCTCCGCTACATTTTTATTTTCATATGCATTCATCACGCTCAGCATCCATTTGAGATGCGACTCGCGTTTTCTTTATATGCACTCGCACTTCTGCTTCGCACAAGTGTGCGCTCGCATACTTTTCGCGCTTCAAAATAAGTGTCAAGTTTTATGAAACGAGGCGTAAATTAAGCGAGAAACACGACAATCGTAATTGATTGTGTTCAAGTGCTCGCCTCAATCCTCAGCATCTCACATTACTGAGTTTCTCTCCACTCCTTTTCGCAGCTTTTCCCTCTTTGAGAATCGAAAACGCAAATGAAAATTTCACATGCATTTTACATGCGAAAAACTTATTACCACCGCCTTTCTTTGTTTCCTCAATTTTTCAACTTTGCTTCTCATGTGTTCAATAGGAGAAAAGCTGAAAACGATGTAATTTACACAAACCAACGAATATGATTGCGCTTCGAGGTTGGCGAACATTGTTCAGCGTCGTTTCGCAGTCATCTTTTCACTCGCGACGCTTTTCGAGCGGCCAACATTTGGACTGAACACAATTTCAAAATTGACCCATTGTAACGTCGTTGTGAAAGGCTGAGAGACAAAAAAAAACTCGCGAAAGTCATGCTTTTGACAAGCGTTTCGAAGAAACGGATCGAGATAATTAATTTATGGCATCCCATTGGACTTGTAATTATTTGCTTGTTTCCAGGTATGCATTTATCTTATTTAACGACGAAATTTTCTGCAGCGACCGCATTACATTTTCTCTCGCTCTTTCCGCTCCTCTTTCGCTGCTTCTAATTTCGAAATGTTTGAAGCAGCCTTAGTAATAGCATTGCTAGCGCATTAACCAACATTAAGCGTCAAATTTATTTCACTCTGTTTACACATACATTCTTCGAATGCAACCTCTTTTTACAGCGCTTTCCGCTGTACGAACGAACGACTTTTTTACGATTTGAAAAGCCAATCGGCTGCGAAAAGTGAAAAATCAGCCATATTTTCTCGCTGACGGCGTTTAAATAATTGTTGTCAAAGTTTATTGTGCTAAATTAAATAAATAGCGGTTAGAGTTTGGGCTTTATTAACAGGTGGAACGGTGATAGGTGAGCGCTGATAATAAGCAGCGTTTTGCCAATTTGCTCGCGTTTGATTGATGAGCGAGCGCAAAACTTTTCATCGTTGACGCTTTAGCGTGAACGGCTAGCGTTGAATTTGTACTCAGATCACAGCATTTACCAATATCCGTAGCTCATCAGTCGCTCACGCTTTCGCTCGACAATATTCTGAACACAGAGACCAGTTTTCGAACAGTTCTCAATGCATGAAATGAGCTCTGCGCTTTCAACTTACAAAGCATCCGTTTTGTAGCATCACGTAAAGAGCTCATTTAACTAGTCTGTCATTCAAGTACGTCTCATTAGACTCGAGATTCTGCACACTCGCTGCAAAGCCAATCGCCGTATTTCTCTCTTTACGAGCGTCCAAATTTGAAACCATTTATGAACAAAAGCAATAATTCAGAGCAAAGAATCACCGCAAAATTACTTTCTCAGCTTTGGCCGCGCTCTTTCTCTTTCTTCCTTCGACGTGGACATTAATTGTAATTATATAAGTCAGAAGGGATTGCAGCGGGCATCTGAGCGAGCATCGAATTCTAGACAATATCTTCTTTCGCCTCTTCTCCGCCTAATACACTGACGAGTGAGCGTATAGCAATTTTCTCTTCGCTTCTTCCGCTCGCTTCCGATGCCAAAATTCGTAGCGCTCGTCGCACAAATTGTATGCAAGTGCCATTCAGACATATGCCACACTCTCAACTGATAGAGTAAAACGAAGCAAACAACGCGCCTTGTTAAGCATATTAATCGCGCGTCTCCAAATTTTTCTCGATTTCGTTTTCGTCAAACAACACCGCATTTCAATACATCGTGTGTTCGCTTCGTTGATACCATTTCGCGAACGCTCGCATCACGTTTGCCACTATATTAAAAATCTATTTTCAGAATTTCGACAGCGACCGAGTGTTGTATCGACAAAGCGAAAAGCGCAAAACAGCGTCAGTACTCTTTGAGAATGTGTGCGTTCGTTGAACACTCACTAAGTAGGATTTATAGCGGCCGTTTTTTCACGAGAAAAATGTGACAAAGCTTACGACAAATTAAATATTGCTAATCTGACAACGAGAGTATCGGCTTCGGATGTTGACCTATGGCTTACTAATCTCGCTTTAGCTCGAAACAATTATTGTCAAATTTAATTTTCAATGTGAAGCCGAAACGCTGCTTACGTGATACCTGTTCTTTGCATCATCATCAAATCCGCGTATTGTTTCTGTTTTCGCTCGATAAGCAGCAGCTCGTGGTAGTCGCTGTGTTCTTAAAGACGAACGGAAAGCGTACACATTAATTTGCGAATGTACATATTTTTTTGCGGTGAAAAGCATTTCTCGATTAACCGAAAAAACATCAAACAGCTTTCATCACTTATTTGAACGCGGCTTTGGTTCGAGCAAATAAAATATTAAAGTGCGTTTTCTACACGCATTAAATTAGCCGGCGAGGCAGAGAAATCCAAATGGTGTTCGGATAATACACATGTGAGCATATCACTCGTTTCGGCAGTCATTTATGAATGCCGAGAATATAACATTCTTTTCATGTAACATGTCGTTTAGCACATGTATTTTACTACTGATCTCGCTGTTCTTGCTCCTCTCCTTTCTTTTCCGATTCCATTGCCGTCGAATAACATTTTTCGATGCCCTATTCTTAATGATGAAAATTGTCAACTCTTTGTTGCAGCAATCTTTCAAATATTACCCAACATTAGCCGTCGTTTTGCTATTTTCTCGCATTACGTTTTCTTCTCTTCTCACTTTCTTTTAAAATACTTCTTAAGCTTTTTTTTCGCAACAACTCATTTCAGATAATTTAAGTGATCAGTGTTCACTCGCCATTTCTGACTTGTCGCTTTACTGCACGCAAAACAGTGTGCGTGTTGCGAATTAATCACACGCAACTTTACTTAAAGTTTTTTTTGGAAAAAATTTTTCATCCTCGTCTTACGATTAATATGCAGCTTAATTAGCTCGGTTTAGTGCTCACATGCGTGCGGTTATGTTAAGACGATGGAAAAGCAGAAGAAGAATGAAGAGCGGGCGCTTTTAGCAGCATATTCGACTGAGTTTTGAGCAAAAAATTATTTTGGCAAATTAACTTATGTCATGAATATGCGTATCGCGGCGAAATCAGAGAAATGGCCGAAACTGCGGAAAGGCGAGCTAATTTTCGACAAACCGCAATCGAATTGCGAGTTCGTGAAGCGTAAAATGAAATGGAAAAGAATTTAGAAAATGTGTTTCTCGTAAATTTTCAAAGTTGCTCAGAAACATACCGCAAATTAGTCGGCAAGCTTGAGCTTTATTAAAATTTTGCTTTACCCTTCTTTTAGTCACTTTCTCCGCTTAGCATATCAAAGAGAAATTATATTCCGTGACTAATTAGCTTAATAAGAAGCCGGTGTGCGTGTGTCTCGTTATGTTTTTATTTTGCAGCTATTTTAATGCGATCTTAAGCAAAGCGAAAGCGAACGCATCGCATTTTTGAAATTATATTGTGCGAAGTGAAGAATGGAGCGAAAAAGCAAAAGCAATCGACGCTGAAATTATTGAAGCAAAGTTCTCTCGCTCGCTTCTTCGCTGCCGAAATTTTCGTACACTTCGTACATTTGTGTTTGCTGTTTGCTCTAAGAACTTTCTTAATTCACGTAATGGATGCAGTGAAATTCATCGTTCGCAGCAATCCGACAAAACACGACAAGATCAGTACATACATCTCGGAATTGTTGTCATTCCTCCCCATTTTCAGATTCATTTTTCGTGATTTATTATCTATTTTGCGAGGATTTCGAAAAAAA
>NCKU01001314.1:0-26765 GCA_003675995.1 Dinothrombium tinctorium | reverse complement strand
AATCCAATAAAAGCTGGAAACTATATAAAAGCAGGGGCAAAAGTACAACTTTATCGACAATTTCCTAACGATACAATTGGTAAACTTGAAATGTGGAAAGTATATCGAGTGTTTGGCTTAATTCGATTCAATATTCCGTTCGTCTGCGTCGGAGAAAGGTGTAAAGGCAAAATATGCGATTTATTGACTATTCCACGCGTTTGCGAAGAGGTACAAAAAATAAATTCGCGCTACAGTTTAAATGTAACCTGCGATTGCAACACTTTCGCTCCCGGACACTATCAAGCATACGATTATGATTATCTTTTACCTTCGGTTCCAACCGCATTTGCTTGGATTGCTTCTGGTGATTACTATGTAAAAGGTCAATTACTAGCGCCTGATGGTAAACAATTGGGATGTGCACAAGGCGAAGGATTTTTGGCTGTTTAAAGTTAAAAGTTAAAAACTTTTTACATTCATTAAACACATTCAAGTGATTAGAAAATAGTTTAGAATTTGATTTTTAAGTAAAATTATTCTGATAGTTTAATAAAATAAGAAAAATCAGTTTAGCTTTAGATGCGAACTTGTTCTGATTTAATTAATAAATGCTTCAAAAATTTTAATTTTAAAATTATTCAATCACTGCTTTGTATTTGAATCTGAGATTTATTTTAAAAACGTTGACACATTTCAGTCGAATCTGTATTTTTCAAACAATTGGAAAAAATGGAAATTAGCTAATAATCTACTTTGTTTCAACTACTGTTTGATCGCATTATTGATAGAGAAAAATATTTGATAATCGTTTAAAGAATTGAAGTAAACTTTCGATGAAAGACCAAAATTATTGGAAACATTTATCAAAGCTTTGAGCATATTAAACGCAATCGTTTTTATTTGAAATTCATACTTTTCATTTTGCGTTCTATTTCTACGCTGAAATCAAATTCATTTCATCTAGTTGACCGTAAATTGTTTTTCTATTAATAACATTAAACTTTTTACTATATTTGGTTGTATTTTAACGTAAATTCACTAGAAATCAAATCGCCTCTGTATATTTTTAAACGGCCACATACCTCGAGAGCATTTCACATTACGATGTTTTGCGTAGCTAGAGTTGAGTCGGAAAACGAAAATCTATGGTTCGATTCATTTTGCTGCTTTCTCTCTATTTGTGCACAAATATTTGAGAAAAACTTACAATTCGAGAAAAATAATAGTAAAAGAAATGTATAAGCATTAGAAAATGAACTCGCTTCGCATTGCAGTTTCACGCTGCTTCTTGTTCACAGATACATTGGTAATGTTCACTCACTTTGAGCTATGTTTTCATTTTTCATATTTGGAAATGCGTTTAGAAAATATGTTATCCGAAGTGGTGAATGAATAAACAAAATCTGTATACTTGAGTAAGTTAAATTCAAGTTGTTTTACCTATTTATCAGACATAAATGCAAGACAGTATTCAAAAACTCAAATGTTCCGATAAAAAGAAATGTTCACAGAAATGCTGCTGTCATCTATAAAAATATTCAACAATTTTTTACAAATGAAACAAAAATTTATTCAAAATTAAGATGAAGTTAAAATTTAAATTAAAATGAAGCGGTTAAACTATTTTTACAAATTTAAAAACTGCGTTTTTTACTTCAATACATTTCTTTTATGTATTTTATTGAATTTTTCACAAGGAATTCCCTGTAATGCCCGGGATTGTTTTCAACCAACACCATTGAAGATAATTTCATAGATTTTCTAAATTTTTAATTAATTTAACAAAAATTTTATCATAAGTACATTTTTAAAAATCAGCACTAATAGGTGATCTCTTTATTGTTTTTTAAAACTGCAATTATCACAATCAAAACTTTTGCTTGGCTAACATTTCTAAAATAAGTTTTCATCAAATCATAAAGCAATTTAGTTTAAGTTTTGTTAACATAATGTATCAATCTTATCTAATATCAAGAAACTGGATGGAGAAAACTTCATACAGTCAATTTCAATTCATTTAATGCTTTTGTCAAAACTATTAATAAAAGGAAGCTCTTCGCATTGAGTTTGTCACAACTATTAAAACTTTTGTTCAACTTATTTAATCCAAGCAGTAATCACAATTCAAACAGCGATCGATTTTATCTATTTTTTTTATACTTATAAATTAAATTTTCGATTTATTTATTATTGTAATTATAAACTTTGAAAAATGAATTAAAAAATTCAAATTCAACATTCAACAAGATGAGAAGTGATCAAAACGAAATCATGTCGTGATCAAAGCGCTTCATTCAATGCAACGATATCTCTGTACTGATTAAATATTCATCGCTATTCATCTTAAAATATTAGAAAATATCAAACACCAAAGGTATGAATTCATTCATGATCACAAAATAAAGCAAATATGTGCAATCAATCTCTCATATGAATGCGCTGAAATCGATTAGAGCGATAACCTGCAATTTTTGAGCTTAAAATAAAAAATACAAAAATACAGAATAATAAATGTAAAAAACAATGAATTTTAATAAACCATTTGTATTTTTTAAACTCTATTCTCAATGATTAACATAAATCTAATGAGTAGAACCATAAGCTGATTCTTGCGGAATATGAGTTCCACAATCGATCGCATTAGTTGTTGCAGTGTCACCACAAGAAGAGTTAAGAGGGAGCATTTCATTCGACTCAGTGAGTAATTCTTCTTTAAATCGTATCAATGATATGATTTGGAGGATGAGCTGTGGAGATTAAAAAATTTTGTAATTATGTGTTTTTCAAATATAATTTTAGACTTACGGCTATAAGTGGTAGAGGTATGAGAATGGAAGCGGACAATGAGAATCCGAAATTAGCATAAAAAGTGCCTGAAATCAGGAAGCCGAAAGTCATGCCGATGAAATATGGTGTAATGTTTAAACTTGAGATCAATGCATTTGTTTTCATATCCATTTCGAATCCAAGATAAGCGACGCGTTTCACAATGATCTCATATGTAGCAATGAACACAAATGAAACGCTGCATGCATTTAGCACTATTCCCACTGCAATAAGATAAATATTCTTGTCGACTACTCCGATAAATCTTACCGGACCCAACAGTATCAGAGCCAGAATTTGCAATGAAGAGCCAAGTAAAATGAACGAATACTTGTTCTGAAAAAATGGTAATAAATGACCAACAATTGGTGAGCATAAAGTGACTGTCACTGATCTAAACAAATACATAAATCCGACTGCTTGAGGTTTCATTTTCAACTCAATCAGATAAAGTCCTAGAATAGGTTCGAAAAATTCGATGCAAACATTTGCAATGAAATTAACCAAGCACATAAATAAAATCGGAATGTCTGAAAGCAGCGATCCATACGTGGCATTTCTTGTCTCACTTTGTTCTTCCTCTTCATTTTCGAATTTTCGTAATTGCAAATTTTTTAGAGTTCGATGAATGCTAAGTAAAGTAAAAGGTAAAATCAGGAGTATCAAAGCCCCATTAAAAATGAATGGAGCGATATAATCAAAGCTGGAGTATAAAGCGCTTCCAACTGCTGGACCAGTTAGAAAACCGATGCCATAAGCAAGTTCTAAATAGCTTGTAACTTTAGACAAATCTTCTACAAACATTTCGCTTGCCAATGAAAATGAAGAGCTGATGACAATAGAGGAGCCAAATGCTTCGAAAATGCGAAGTACCAAGCAGCAAATGAAGAAAAGCGTTCCATTTTGAATGAAATAAAAGAAACCAAAAGTTATCGTTGACAGAGCAACAAGTAAGCAACCACCGGCGAGTGAAGCAATGTATCCGAATCTGGGCACCAGTTTTCCAGCTAAAGGTTGAAATATGAATTGTGCAAAAGCAGTAGTTGCAAATATTACTGAAGATAATTGCTCGCCAATGCCTTTTTGTTTGGCTACGTATGGAAAAAATGGTGAGATGAGTGAAGGAGTAAAATAAACAGAAACTAGTGATAAACAGATAGTGAAAACCGTGAGATAATCTGAAAGATTCATCGAGTAATTTTCTTAAAATGTCAGCGCAATCAATAATATGCGGCTTCTCTGGGTACACTAATACCAAACAAGTTTTAAAATATATGGTGAGTACTTGATGCGCAGAAACTAAAATTAAAAACATTTGCTAAAAAGACACTGAAATTTCATACAGCTGTTTTCTCAAATGTAATGCATGTGTTAGTCAACATGATAAATAAAATGGCTTTTAAATTCTACTGATTAAAAAAATCACTAGTAGCCTATTATTCGATCGCGAGCGCATTTCTATTTCTTCAATCCTATTCATAAAAATTTCGACACTTCTAGCTCTTCAAATACAGAAAATGTGTATTAGGAAGTAAAAATAATTTTTTTGACAATTAAACAAGTTTAAAGATAAATCGCAAAATTTAACACCACAAGTAGTGTTAAGAATCAATCGAATTTGTTAAAAGAGTTTTCTTAAAGTGATGATGATTTTTGAATTTTAGAACTCTTTTTTATGCTTACGCCAATGAAAATTTTTTCTCTATTTACAGCCGTTTACTTAAATAAATGAATGAATTTATGCAGCTTTCTTGCAACGCTTATTCATCGAAAGCTGCGTGAAGCTTTCGGAGTTAAAGCTAGGCAGTGTATAAAAGCCTTTAAGCAACAGTTATTCTTGTTGGAACTTCTGTATTACCGTGATCAAAAAAGTAAATTTTAATATTGAAATAATATTTCACTCCATTGTTAGAAATTGATGACAATCCGCAAGTTTCAATAAAAATACGCAATGCAAATTTTGCAATGCAGTAAAGTAGTCTTTCAATAGCAAAAAAAAAAATACTTTTTCCACTTATAGTAGTACATTTTGTTCACTTAAGAAGAAAAAAGTGATACTTTGACAAATTTTTAAATTTATTTTCAAATAAATGTAGCGTAAACGTGAACTATTTTGAATATAGAAACTCGAGAGTTAATGATTTACAAATGTCTTGAAACATTAAAATTAACCCATGCAAATTACTATGAAATATGTTCAAAATTTGTTTACCAGTTATCCAATTTTGAATTATCAGTTTTCTTGTCAGTAATCCATAACTTTTATTGAGAATTTTCTGGGACTTAAGGGTCAGTTTGCCTATTGGGCTAAATTTTTTTATCGAATATAGAAAAATTCGCATAAACTAAATCTACAAAAATTTTACTTTCACAGCGAAAATGTGCTAGAATTTTTTAAAAATTTTTAGAATTTTATGCAGTAACTTCGGCTTTTCCGATTGTTATAATTTTTTGTTTTTGTTTTACAAAAGCCATTTAGACAAATTTTTTGAGTCAGAATGAAAATACTTTCTGAAGTGTCCGAAAAAATTCTCGAAAAATTATAAAACTCTTTCTCTTCATTCAACCATTGTCACATTCAACAGTTGTCACAACGATATGCATATTTAGGTGTAAAAGATAAAAGAGAGTGTAATAGTGGGAGAAAAATGAATTCAGATAGCGACTATTTTAATGTTATTTGGGAAGCCATGTCTAGTCTTTTTTTATTACAAAAGTAATTATGCATGGCTAGCAACTTTCTTGCCAATGTTTTAACTGATTGAAAGGATGATGGTGCTTTGCAACATTAAATATGTTGAGTAAATATGATCATTTTTATTTAATTTTCCCTAAGCATATATCATTGAAAAGAAATGTCAATTCGAAAAAGCTGACAAGTGATTTTAAGTGGGTGTGCTTCAAATAAAAATTGTAATTTTAAGTGATTTAAAAATTAATAAAATTAATGAAAGTTATACTAAAACGTTTTTGAAGTTGTGATTGATCTGTGGAAAATAAAAACTTTTGAAATTCTTAGTTAATTATCTAAATAACTGGATTTAATTGATTTCATCTAAATTTTTATCTAAAATGACGAAAAAGTGAAAACATGACGTGAACGTGAAAATAACTACGACAAAGTTGAATAGTGATATTCAAAATCGATTTGAAAAATTCATCGTTGAATAAGCGTTAACTGGACATATGATCTTTTTAAAAATACTTATCATCAGATAATAGTAAATTTTGTACATTCGTGTCCAGAAAAATCTTTCAATTTGCTGCTTTGCAGTAAAGCGTGTTTTAAGTAAAGTGAAAGATTTTTCTGGACATGAGTGTACATGATTAGATGAAACATAAATTGATAGTAGCTCTACATTTGCGTCGATGTTCGCAAAATTGAATCTTAATTTTCCTACGCGTCAATGCTGTTAAATATTTTCAATGTAAATGAAAATGTTTAAGCAAAAGAGAATATGGCAATTTATTTTAAAATAAATGCAACTTAGTATGTTCTGAAATTCATAGAAAAACAAGTGATACACATAAAAAGTAAAGTAAGTATAAACTTAATTTTTGCCTTGATTTATAAAATTATAATATTTATGAATATGTAAAACCATGGCTGCTCTTGTGAAGAGAAGAGAGCTTATTTGCAAATTCTAAATTTATGTTTAATTTTTATTTTTATAGTTGTTAATACAATAAAAAATAGTTTAAGTATAGTTTTACACTTTTAGACTTACTAAAATCAGTATAAATCAGCAGAACAATCAGCATAAAAAGTATCAGCAGTGAAAGACAACAATTGAATGAATTTAATCCGAAAGGGCCTTTCTAATAATATGTGCATTGTTGGATAGGCCCTTTCGGAATAAATTTATTCAATTAATTACTTTTATAAATTAAAAGATGACATTTTACTTGATTGCTTTCTCTTTCGATTTCTTTAATAATTCTTGGTAGCTGTTGCTTCATTTTTGTTGCTTATGTACAAAGTTGTAAATTGAAACGAATTATTAAAAATTTAATTTCGTGTCTATTTTATCAAATAATGAACATGATAAAAATAAAAGAGAATTATTTCGTTGTCATTTTATGAAATTGAAAAAAATAATAATAATGACATTTCACGAAGAGGAGCGAGAGGAACATAGGAGGGTAGTACTTTTGTAAATTAAATAGACTCGTGTTACTGCGATGGTAGCTGCAGGACTTTAATCTTTACACAAAATTAAAGCTAACAATGTGATAAGTACGAAAATGCTTAGAGCATCCACTTTTCGATAAACGTTTATCATCTACAACAAAGAGCATTTTTTGAGGGAAAAACTGAAATGCGAAAAATCATGTCTTACATTCGCACATATTTTTTTTGCTATTTGTATCTCGACGAATATTCATTGGTTTCAAACGAAAGACGTCTTTCGGTTATTTTCTTTGAAAAAGAGGAGCATTCAACGAGAGTGAGATATTTTAGGACGGAGAAGCCAAACGCCTGTGCGCTGCTTAAACACAAGCACTGCTTAGCGTAAGCTTTTTTGGCAAGTATTTCTCGCTTTTATAAACAGTTTTGAAACAGTGTAAACACTTATTCCACTTTCTTAACTTTTTCAGCACAGGGGACCACTCCCTTTCAATTTTGCTCTCGCAAGCATTTAGCCTAACATTCTAAACGAGAGCAATGATTAGGCAACTAATTGCAATATTTTTTCTATTTTTCCTTGTGATTGTGGTCAAGAGTAGCTGTCCGAAAAAATGCGATCCAGACAGCTGCGAAACACCGGGCACTTGTCTTGCTGGAATGGTTAAGGTTAGCTCTTCATTTTTCCACTTTCACCTTTAAATTTCATTCTTCTGTCTATTTTATAGGATGTTTGCAATTGTTGTTACGTTTGCGGAGTTGTTGAAGGACAACGATGCTACAGTACTCAAGTACCTGGACACAGGAACTATAGTAAATGCGGAAATCACATGAAATGCAAAGTAAGAAACGATCTGGCGCCCGGCGATACACCGGAAGCGATATGTTATTGTGTTAACGATGAACCAATTTGTGGAAGCGACGGTGTTACTTACAGAAACTTATGCCATTTGAGCGAAGTTCGTTATCAGCGAAGAGATGGACTCATTGCAGTTAGTCACGGACCATGCAAATACGGTACTTTTAAGCTAATCATTTATTGATTAATCCACGATTTTTCTTTTTGATTCACTCAGCACCAATAATCATATCACCGCCAACTGATGTGCGAAACAAGACGGGAAGCTTTGTCGCATTCTCGTGCGAAGTATCTGGATGGCCTGTTCCCAATATTGAATGGAGATTTGTTGCTAATGATTCGAAGAAGAGCGAAATAATGCTGCCAGCCGATGACCCGCACATGGCCGTGCAATCTCGAGGAGGGCCGAATTCGTATGAAATAACGAGTTGGCTGCAAATCCTTCAAGTTAAACCTTCAAACGAAGGAATCTACACTTGCGTTGCTTCAAACGAATTGGGCGAAGATTCAGGCACAGCTTCGTTAACACTTACAGATAACGAAGTTTAAATGATTAAAATAATGCGCAGCTTGTTCTTCGTTGCTTTCTCTTGCGGTGATTTCTAAGCAATGTCTCCTATGTTTACACGTTCATAATGAAAGCGATTTAACGAGTAGCTCGTAAACTAGACATTGTTTACTGTATTGTACTTATTAAATAAAATTTAATTATAATATTGCTTTGAATTCATTAAAACAATGAAGAGATTGATATTAAGTGTAATTTATATGATTGCTTTAGTCGAGGCAGGTTTATTTGATATCTTTTCGCACAAAAACAAGGTTGGTTTCTAAATAAAAGTTAAATTGTTTGCATTCAAGATCAAATCTCTTGTTTTGCAGATGTTAACTAAATGCAAAGAAGACTTTGACTGTGATTCAAATGAAATTTGTGTTCAAAGTGAGACAAAAAAGAGCAAAGTATGCATAGAGAGACCAGAGCGAACAGCGGACACGAAAGGCCTCGATATTCACAAAGATATTGGTGTCTATAAAGAGATACCGAAACCAGTATTTCAACGCGACACGTCAAACGAATTTCGACCATGGCTTTCGAGAGGAAACTATCGTCATATAAAAGTTCAGAAAACATTTATACCAATTATCGCATGGATACCAATGACGAAAAAATGTAAAGTGAATATGCATAGTGGATATTTCGTTTGCACTTATCAATAAAATGCGCTCTTGTTTATCTTTCTCAAAACAGGAAGTTTTCTTTCAACAACTCTAAAAAGTGTTTTTTGGTGCGTCTCATTTTTTGAAATCTTCAAGACATCGCTTGAATTGTCGAATTTTTTTTTATTCAATGTAAATGAGATAATTTAATGTGATTAATTACAATTTTGCGTCGGCAATGCATATGGAGCACCGAGAAATTGGTCTGCGATTCTCTGCGCTTCACGGAAGCCTGAAAGTAAAGCACCGTGAACCGTTGCCGGGTAATTCCTAATGGTATGTTCACCAGCAAAAAACAATCGTGGAAATGGAAGGGGCTGTTGAGACTGTGAAGATTGAGTTGATGTTGATGAGGGATTAACATAACTAACAGGCGTGGCCATTATGTCTAAATCACTGCCCGAAGAACCCGTAGCAACGTAAGAATACGACCCTTTTGACCAAGGGTCACCCCTCCATCTTGTGACCACTGTCTCTTTGGGTTGGGGCACAGAAGAGTTGCCAAAAATGCTTTTCAAAACAGTCAGACAACGACCCACAATGACATCGTCAGTGACATTTTCCATAATACTAGCAGCTTCACCTGCAACAAGAGCCATAAGCACAGGAGATCGATATAAATTCCAAAAAAGAAATAGTTCTCCTCGAGAAGCTGTTGTACTGCCAATATGGCCAAAAAGATTTGAATCTTGATCCCAAAAGACACGTTCGAAACAAAGAATAACCTTATTTAGATTACCGTAGCCCAGGCGATTAATCGCTTGCACTTTCCAATCGGGAAGTGGAGGAATAAACTGAACGATGTTTGATGCATTCAATGAACTTGCATTGGTTTGAACGGAATATTTTAAAACGCCAAGCGGCAATGTACAAAGAACAACATCACCCTGGTAAGTGTAAGAATTAGTGTTGCTTATATTAGGAGTTGGGAATGGCCTCCTGGGGTCGTATGTTGTTACTTCGACTCCAGAAGCAGTAACTTTGATCTGCTTCACAGCTTGATTGAGTTTTACAGTTTCTGGAGGCAATGATTCAGTCATCGCCATTGGCACACAAGAAAATCCATTGCCAACGGTAACGTGACTTCCTGTAAATTCAAAATCGTCATCCTGATCCCAATGTTTCAAGGAAAGATTTGAAAGTGGGGTTGCGTTAGCGAATTCTAGGTTTGCAAAGTGCCAATCAAGAATTTGACGATCTCTCGAAGATAAATAAACATCGCTTGGAGGTGAAGCTTCTAACTCTTGTAGTTTTTCTTCAATTTCGTTTTGCTGTTCAATGAGTTGGTCCCATTCTCGACATGCAATGTTAAGATCTCGTGTTTTAAAACGAAGTTCGAACTCAGAAGTAATATCTCGTTTAGTTTCTGAGAGTTCTTTTATATCAGAAGCTAGCTTTTCGATTGTTTCTTTAAGTTCAAGAAGAAGATTCTGATTTTCTTTTAATTTATCCTGTAGCTTCAAAATTGCTTTCCAATGCTGAATCTGTCTTTCCTTCACATGTTTTTCTTGAAGCTGGATAACCCATTCGAGAGCTTGTCCTAATGATACCGGCTTTCCGTTAATACTGTTAAAATCAACAGTGTGAGACAAATAACCAGTCGCTTCCAGCAATCTGTTAAACTCTCTTTCTACCATTTCATCTTTCTCTTTCGGAACAGTTGCACCATTTGACTCGTAAAGAGGACATTTTTGCTTGATTTTATTCAATTGCATATTAATTTGATTGGCAACCACCTTAATAGGATTGCCACCGAGACCAGTGACCACCATAGCTCCCAAATCAGCGATGTAATTATTCTTTCTGAAAGTAACAAGTCTTCCACCGACTCTATCTCGTGACTCCAAAACAATCACATCCATTCCAAAACGATGCAACTGTTGAGCAGCGGCCAAACCAGAAATACCGGCTCCGATAATTATTACTCTTCCCGTTCTTTTCACGGGAATGGCTTTTAGCTTCTGAAATATACCGTAATTAATAAACGAGTAGCGTTCGAGAAATGCGTGAATCCGCAAAACGAGAGGACCGTCCGAATTGTACGGCGGTTCGATCGCTTTGATAGCGTTCTCGAAAATGAGTTCTTGTTTTGGCTTTTCGAGCCATAATTGCAATAAACGATTGCGAATGTAGAGAAACACTTTGACGCTGGACGAAGAGCCTGAAGAGATGTCGGGAAATGCCTGCGCTTCTTGCGGTGTCATCTTATCGTACGGTAATCGCGATTGAAACGCGGCACCTTCGAGTCCGGACGGATCTTCGCTTCGCTCGCTGTCGATCTCCAATTCGCCGCTCATCTCCTCGTCACCGTCGTTGTCGGTCTCCGCGCGACCTCTTCGCTCGTCATCTTCTGATAAATCATCGTTCGCAGACATTTCGCGGCTCTTCTCTTCGGACGCCGGTTTCACTTCGCTTTTCAATTACTGTTCACCGCTCTTTTGTTGCACCCAAAAACCAGGGCGCGTTCACTTATCTCGCGTTTGCCTTCTTAATTGCAACAATCGCGACGACTACTTTTCAGAAATTTAGACAATTTTTAAATTCGAAGCTTTGAACTCGAAAATTGAACAGATTCAATTCTGAATTCAAAAACTCGTTTTTAGATATTGTTTGACTGAGTTAAACTTTTTCTGTAATAAGAAATGAACCCGAATGAAGAATCGCCGTACGAACAATTGAACGAGTTCTATAGAAGCACATCGTTGATGATTTGTACCAGTGTTTTTGTTTTACACATCTTTCGTCTTTTGTTTCACTTTTGCTGCTTTTTGAAAGGCGTTTTCATGGCATTTATACCAAAAGAAGATCCGACGATTAGTTGTGAAGAAGAGGACCGTCCCACTCTTTTTCCATCGCCGACCGATTCGCTGTGCACAATGTTCGAAGTGTTTGTACTAATGTTCGCTTCTATAGCAGGCATTATCGGAGCTGTTTATCTGAAATTCTCTTTCACTATCATTTACATAGCCATGGTTTTAGTCGATACGCTCACAGAATTAGTCCACTTTCTTCTCTCGAGACAATTGAGTAAGTCTTTTGTACGTACAGGCATCGCTATTTACATTCTTTAAATAAATTACAATAGATTTGAAAACAACGCATCGCTCACTGGTTTCGATGTTGACTTTAACCATATTATTTTTGAATATATTCGGTTTATTATTCACTCTTTTCTTCGCTCAGGATTTTATAGACAAATTTTATGTCAGACATAATATCAGTCTAATAAAAGCGCTTATATCATTTGCTTAGAAGTTATAAATTTTCAAAACAATAGTGTTTAAAAATAAATTGTCATTATTTATGAAAAATACATGGTCAGAAAAAATAACCAATTTGCTATTATTTTTTCAAATTCAACATTATGTTGGATTTACGTAAAAAAAAGTTATTCAATTTATATTTATAATTCGGAATGGCACATATTTGAGAAAATAGTTTGATCAAAATTATTCAGATGACCAGAGTATTGCATGAATCCCTCGGCTTGAGTTAAAGCGCATTTAGTTTTGCTCCTGTTCAACAGTGGCTCGAAATTCTTCAAAATAAATGCAGCATTTTTAAGTATTTCACTGACAGACGAATCAAATTCGCCGTATTCATTAATCAATTCTCTCATCAATCTCGTCAGCGATGAGCAAAACTAAAAAAGTTAAGATTAAGGAAAAGTTACTTCTTCATATATCGCTTACCTTTGACCAACATGAACAATCAGAATCGTGAAAGCATTTAGCGCCAGATTCTTTGATAACTATAGCAAAAAATGAGATGATCGAATTAAGGGTTAAAAAATGGACTTTTTGAAGTTTTCGTCCACGAGTTGCAATCATAATATTTTCATATGTGTTGGAAATTCCAGTAAGAAACGATCGGTTTTCGGTTTTATCTACACTACCTGTAAAGATGAGGGTGTGGATTTGCATAAAAGTTATATATAAATCGAAAAAACTTACTCGACTGGCTGGATTTCTCTACAGGTACATTTAAGCAATTTAAGCATATTGTGCGTAAGAAAGTTTCACGTCGAACGTAAAACATAAATGTTAGAAGTAGGTGGGGGATTTGTGACTCGATTGAACAAGAAAAGAGATCTATGAAATCATTGGTTGGCAAAAAGTTTACCATTCTAGATGAAAATACCGAAATTATTGTAAAAAAGTTTTAAATCGCTTACTTTTTAAAGCTAATGCGTGATGATCGGCTCAAAACGCATAAGAGTTCCAGAGAAGACTTAATGACGTCTTCTGAAAACTTTTACAAAATTCATGAGTTGTAAATTTGTTAATTTGAACAGACTTACTTTGGGCAAAACTGATGTTGTCGCAAATACAAGGAGTAATTGAAATATTCCATTTTCTAAATGGAAATTCTGACTTTTCTGTGAAAGAGTATCGATTGCTGAATTGGGATTAGCATTTCTCGACTCTTCATTTGAATATATGTTGCTGACTGACTTCATTTCTATATCCTCAGTCGAGTAATAAACCGGGATGACATCATTAGTTTCCAGCTGTCGTTTCATATCCTTTTCGGTATCAACTTTTCTAATATTGTCGTAATTAATTGGTCGAAAATTGTTTCTTTGCATTAAGTTATTTTGAACACATTTTGTCTTACTAAGCCTATAGACTTGCTTTGAATGGGATTTCGATATTTTAGCAATGGCTTTCAACAGCTCAATTGATGCGACTGCCATTTTATGAAAATGGTCCAGACAGGAACATTGTGAAATAGGGATTTTGTGCAAAGTTAACCAAAGATTGTCGGGTTTTTCCCATAAGTTCAACTTCTTAGGTGGAGAACTCCATTCTAATAGTTGTCCCGTATCAGTATAAACATTGAGTACTTCTCTCAGTTTAGCGAAAACTTTCGCAGAAATGTTCATATCTTTTTTTTCGATTTCTATCATTTTTATGATAACATTTAAGTAATTAAGTAAATGCAATTTCGAAAAATCGATACAACATGTAATAGTTGAGACGTCAATCTGGAGCTGAGGTGACTCTAGAACTTTTATTATGTTCAATTTCATCGCATCTAATACTTTCTCCTGAGTTTTGTAAATCTTTGAATCGTAATTGATATGAGAACATATTTTATATGAAAGTTTTTCGGAGAAAATCGGACCTAACTTATTTAAATTTAGGCGAGTTTCTTTCAAATTAATATTTTGGTTATAACTTTGATCGTTATTACATTCCAACGAATCATAATTGAATGCACAATTATTTTTTTCTTCAGATACACAGTCTTTCTTAATATCGAGTTGTTCTTCAATTGAAGGAGGTAATGTTGGAGGAATCATATCGTAGAAATCATTACTAACGTCAAGTTTGATTTTTTTCGGTGAACTCGCTTTAAAATTACTATCGATTTCATTAGCTTTAATTGGGCTGACTTTTGTCGGAATTTCTTTAATTTTCTTTTCTTGATTTCGATTCTTTTCATCTGCTTTTTTTAATTCAAATGTTAAAAACTCGTTATCTGAATTAATTTTCTGCAATTGTTTCCGCAATTCTTCAATTTCAGAGGCATATTTACTTTCCAATTTCTTCTTTTCAATCTCTTTCTCTATTAACAAATCCTGCGATTTTTTCAATTCACTTTTCAACGCTAGATTGTGACCGCGAAGAGTATCGATTTCGGACACAGCAGAAGTCCCTGTATTGTTACTTGTGGTTGATACAGGCGTCGGTATTATATTCTCGTTTGGAGAATGATGTGCTTGAAACGGTTCGTTCGCCGGTCGAATATTGGTTTGTTTTTTCTCATAAGCAGACGACAAAAGATCGTAATCGATTTGAGTGCAAATCAAATTGAATTCCTCGTCGTCATCGGGAAACTCGTCTTCATTGTTGCCCGCAATCGGCCGCATCCGCTCAGCGCTTAATTGTCGCGCTTTAATCTCACCCATTTTGTCATTGAATTGGTGCTCCACTCTTCGTCTGCAAACACTGGCTTCGTTTTTGTTCGAAACCGCTGTGCCCGTCGAACGATTAAACTTTAGCAATGTTTGTTTCGATGTTCGCATCCATCCGTCATCACTCGCCGTTCGTTTTAACGCCATTTTTCAATGAAACGGTGAATTAACATTTGCTGTTTCGAAGAAACAAAGAATTCGAACACAGCGAACATTCGAAAAGCGTTGCGATCATTGATCACGTGTGCACAACTTGCGTAACGCCTCTTCTTTCGCGCGCTTTTTTCACGCGTCAAAAGCGATATTTTTGGCGCCGTTTTTGACTTTTTAATTTTATTTATTTTAAAATTATAGTCAATTTCAATTCATTTAACTGTTTTGTCAAAACTATAAACACTTTTGTCAATTCATTTAACAACAACAGTAATCACAACTCAAACAATGATCGATTTTCTTTATTTTTTACGCTTATAAATTAAATTTTCAATAATCTTTATTATTTTGATTTTAAACTTTATAAAATGAATTTAAAAATTGGATTTCAACATTCAACAAGATGGAAATTGATCAAATTGAAACGATGTTGTGATCAATGATGTTCATTCAAAGCAATGATATCTATTCCTGTTGATTAAACTCTCATCATTATTCGTTTTAAAATACTTACATTTGGGGAAATTTCAAACAAAGGTATTTATTTTTTATTTATTATCTATTTTTTTATTTTATTATTTATTTCAAATTTTACAAAGAAAAATCTATAAACTTCCTTATTGCATTCTCATGTTTGAAAATGTGAAATATTAATTTCGTCTTTTTTGAATGAAATGAAGATAAGCTCATATTTTTGAAATTAAATGTGGTGTTAATAATGAAGATTGATGATTGTAGCATGTTTTACACAGAGTTTAATGTGTTTTTTCTTTTTTTTCGTTAAAAATTTTTAATCAAATTTGTTAGTTTACGCGTGAAACTTGACATTTAATACTTGTAATTAAGCACACAATGAAACAAATAATAATTTAGCGTAACTTAAAGTGCAATGAACATAATTACTGACCACAATTAAATTTCGTGAATTCTTTTATTTCGGTTTGTTATTTTTTTCATAGAGAATACAAACCAAAAAGAAATAATTTAAAGATTGAGAGGAAAACAGAAAAAAATGAAAAATCAATCTTAAATGTTGACAATCTTTTTAAAAGAAATAAATAAGGAAGAAAACACTATATGAAGTGAAAAATTAGATAAGGGAGAGTAAGAGAAATCGTCTAATTTCTTGGGAATTAAAGGACGAAAAAAACTGTGCAAATAATTCGAATCTTGTAGCGTCTCTGTTGTGTACAAACCTGTTCAAAGGAAAAAATTGTGTTTAAAAAAATTAAAATTAAAAAATTAAGTGTTTTGTTATTGGCCTGATATTAATTTTTAATGATTTATCTTATCTCGATGCTCTTTTAATTCTGACGATTTTCTGCTGTCATGCAAATAAACAATTCAATAATGATGCAAATTTTATTTTCTTTTATTGATGAGCGAAAAAAATCAATTCTAATACTTTAAATATCAGACTAGACAATTTGAATCAAAAATCAATACTAGAAATAGAAACCTTTGCCATTCGTCGAGTTTATTTTTAGTTTAAGAACCCTCTTCCTCGTCACCACCTCCGGTGATCATTTTCGCCCATTTCTTAATGTCGATCAAGCCTTGGCCGTCTGTTGGCGCTTCAGCGACTGTTGTTTCCCACTAAACATTTTCAATGAGAATTTTTCACAATTTTAAAATAAAATGCATGAAAAAGAAATTCTCACCTCTTCCGGTGTAAACTTTTCACCCCAAGTAATCATTGCATGTCTCAAACTATGAAGAAATTAAAAATAGTTTATCAAAGCAAGCAGCTAAAAATAAACTCACGATTCTGGTCTACATTTTCCATCTCCTTCATCGTACTGCGCGAATGCGTTCAAAATAACTTGTTCGTCATCGGTTCCTATTAAAGAAAACAGTTTTTCGTTAATTCAAACAATCAATTTAAAAAATATGTACCTTGAATTCTATCGCCGAAAATAGTGAGAAACATGGTGAAGTTAATAGGACCCGGTGCTTCGGAAACCATTGATTCAAGCTCTTGGTCAGTACATAAACGACCTGCATTGATTTTTTTAGATTAAGTTTGAGATTAATATCAAAGTGAATACAAACCAAGTGAGTCGAAAGTTTGTCTGATATCATTTTTCGAAATGAATCCATCTTTGTCCTGATCAATCATTTGAAATGCCTATTTATGCACGAATGAGATTCATTTATCAATCATTTATGTATGCAAATAAGCGAAGCAAGCGGAACAAAAATATTTTTATTACCTCTTTGAACACTTGCACTTGGTTCTGAGTGAACATAGCGAACACATTTGAACCCGATCGCTGCACACGTTTCTTTGTCGATCCTGCTGCTGACGGTGCGTCTCCATCTTCTTTCTTGCTCTTCTTCTTCTTTGTTTCAGACTGAAATTTGAATACTTTTGGTTTAGTTCTAACATTCAAAAATTGATCAACCAATATTCAGGGCTAAAAGCATTGTTTTTTCTTCTTGACTCAAATTTCGAGCGTTTTAAAGCATCGCTAGAAGCAAAATTTTGACAAAGCAAACAAAGCAGCTGTCAGAAAATTCTTTTCTCTATTTAGACAATTCTGTCATTCATGTCTTCGCTTTCTTCGACTTTTCTTAATTTCCTAAACTAAAAAAAAGTTTCGAGCAATGCTCAATTTTCAACTCCAGTTGCTTTCTACTATTTCTACGAATCGTCGTTCGATAATTTGAACCTTTCTCTTTTCACTATCTGAGTTTCAGCGAACAAAGATATTCGCAATATTTTTTCGAAATGAACGAATTTTAATTTTTAGTTAAAATTGAAAGCCCGAATGCAAACAGAGGAGAAAACGACTAAAAACAAAGTTTGAAATTAAATCTTGAAAATACCAAAAAGAGTAAATGCTTTTACTCTTAATTAACCAGAGGAAATCAACATGATTGGCTGTATTGGATTTGTGAAATAAAAAGAAATTCACGAATTATTTATTTACAACAACAAATCAAAGCTTAATTAAAGCTCAGCGAATCTAAATAGAACCACAAAAGAACGAAAGAATAACAAAAGTTAATAATTTCGCAACGAACTTACCATTATTTTATTTTATGAGTCGGCGATAGAATTCAGTGAAATATTCTCCGACTGAACAAGTGCAGCGAATGCGGGCGATTGCAGCGAGTGATCACTGTTTTACCGCAAGCACGAAAGGCGATATTCTTGTATAAAAAAGCTTAAAACTTTTCTTGCTCTCTCTCTATCCTTCTCTCCCTCTCTTCCTTTCTCTCTTTTCTTCGCTGACGTAAAGTTGCTTCTATCCAATAAAGTGATTTTAGCTGAAGTTGGTGTACAAATAAGGATTACAGCGAGAGTTAGTCCAAAATTAAATTCGCACCGTAAGTGAATACATTCATAAGCATTTTGTATGTATATGCTATTACGAGCGAATTTCACGAGTATCCAAAATATTAGCGAATCGAGATGAGAGAAGAGGTGTGCATGTTATTGTGTGTGTGTGTGTGTATTTGCCGAGATTAAGTTAATTTTGTGCTTATTTCTCGTTGCCAAATAATTCATTGTTAGAAATCTCGGAGCAAAGCGCGAGCGAAAAGCAGCTCATTAAATTTGATCACTTCATCTGCCATTGTCTTTAAAAGTGCTCTACTCTCGGCAAAAAAAAATGCGTAGTTACTAATCTTTCTTGCCATTACTTTACGCATTGCATCAACTTTTTTTCTTCTTGCTATAATCGAGTGCGAAATATAAGCTCGACTAGTTTTTCAATTTAAAGTTCAATAATTTTAAAAGCTTTCATTCGCTATTACAATGAATCCGACAAGTGATTAAAAAAATGCAAATTGATAAATTTCGAAATGAAACATTGCCAAAAATTACAACATCTTTTCTTTCTTTTTTGTTCTAAATCCAAAATTTATATCTTCCACTCTGACGCCTAGAATCAACGAGAATCATCGTTTTTCTTTTTTTTCAACATTTCTGCGATTCAAATTATGATATTTTGTTTAATTATATCTTCTAGTATTCATTTCACGCAATCATATTGAATTTATAAATGGCAATGATCACAAAATCTTCTTTAATTTGTTGTGAAAGGAATTTCTGAAACAAAAAAAATTTTTGGTCATTTTAAATGAAAAGCTAGTTATGCACTTTATTAACGAGTATTTCATCCTCTCCAAAAATGGTTGAGATAAGCGCTTTTTCGTCTTGAAATATTATATAAGACACGACTAAAGCCGTATGCATTCGATAAAAATTGTAAGACTGTATTTTAAGTGGCGAGCAATTAATTTTTATTGAAAGAGAGTTTCACGCCATTTAACCATAGATTATTCTCTGTATTTCAGTATTTTTCTTATTTTATCTTCAAAGCAAAAAGCATTTTCACAATCATGAAATTTAACAAGATTACAATGTAAGATAATATTAAAAATTTCAATAATCGTATAAAATTACGGTCTTAGAAAACAAGCGAATTTAAGTGTTTTATGAAAAGCAAATGAATTGCATAGAAACGAATTCAATATGAAAAACTAAAAATTAAATTTGTATTTATTTAAAGCAGAAAGATTCACGCATAAAATTAATTAGAATTCATTGCACATTATCTAAAAATGAACGTTTTGTAAACATTTTGCAATGCAAAATTTTTTAAGTGAATTTTTTGAGATTCATGTGATGCTAGAAAGTATTAGAAAAAGTGTTTGAATCTCATTCAAATTTCGAAAATCGGATTTATCCAATTTAGAATTTGGTCACTACTCGAGAATTGCAAGATTTTGTTCTAAGGCATCAATTTTAACTTGTTCGAAGCTTTTGAAGAAGCCAAATATCGAAAAATATTGAATTCTCTTTGAAAATTCACATTCTTGTTACTTTAAAGACTTCCCATTGCGTAAAAGTTGAAACTTTTATCGATAAAATTTGAAACATAGCTCGCGAGCAAATATTTCGCCAATTTTTAAACGTTTTTACCTATGATATAAGCGAAAAATAAGAATCTTGTTAGTAAGCTTTGTTAGTAACTAGAATCGATTTTTGCTAAATGCGCTCATTCCAATCTTCCTTCCTTTTTTACCTATTGCTTTGATGGCATCACACAACACAAGCGATAATAGGAAACATTTTCAATTTATATTCATTATACTCACTCTCAGAAAACAATTATGTTTCAATCTGAAAAAAAGCTTTTTTTACACATTCCAAACAATGAATTCTTTTCAAATTTTATTGCTTCTTCAAAGCGAATGATTTGAAATTGTTTGGACACTTTTTATGTTTACTTTCACACGATAAGTGCTTTCTCTTATTTTCTCTTCACTGATGATCAACACTTCTTTTTTACTCTAATCGACATTTTTTTTTTTGAATACCTAGTGAAAAATTTGCCATCAACTTTTCCCTTCTTACTATTCCCCTTTTCCATAAAAGGTTTTTAATAGCGATAATTAGAGAAGCGAAATTAACCAATAAAAAGTAACATTTTAAACAAACGATTTAGACGTGAAAAAAACAGTAAAATAAACATTTGTTCAAGCACATTAATCTTTAATATTTTGGAAATAAAGAGTATCATAATCAAAGATAAAATGAATTTTTAGAGTTTTAAAGTAAAAAATTAGCAGGAATTAGATAATTTAACATTTATAATTATTTATTTAATCACAAGAAAAGGTTTGTTACGGTTTTTTTTGTCGCAGTCCGAAGCCGTAACCGAACTGACACTAAATCGCGACTGCGGTCGTTCCTCTTCTTTGTTTACGCCGGCGAAAGGAACTCAAATCGGAAAATAAAAGTGACTTTATTTACAATAAATGCGAATCCATTCAGTAAAGTGACAGTGACTGAAAATGAAAAACATGAAATTTAACACTGTACAGCTAATGCGAGACAAGTCTGCTCGAACGTGAGGTTTACGCTTATTTATAGTCGATTTGAAAAGAGTTGATATCTAACGGTTTACTTGATTTGATTTATACTTTCAATAACATACTGCGAGTACGAAAAAAAGGTACGCCGGAGAATTATCGTCGCTGTACTTTTGCCACGTTAAAAGGTTTGAATTTAAGCAACATAAATGTCTATTTGTTCACGAGAAAATTTGCAGTTTTGCTTATTGAGAATATTGATAGCATTATTCTTTGGAATCCAAAGTTTGGATGAAATAATTTCTAACTATTAGATATGCTTCTGAATTACATTTTTTAAACAATAAGAATTTCAAGCAGTTATTTTTAAAATGAGCATTTATATTGAAAATATGCATTTTCAACATAAAAACAAAATTAATCTGCATGATTCTTTCATCTAAGCACATGACACGCCAATACCAATCATCATATAAATTTTTAAGCATCTAAAAATTTATAAGCAAAATTAACGTTTTGGTTTCCCTAGTGATAATATACAAAAATTGATTTTTAAATCTATTTTGATTCAGATCGATAAAATTTTTAAATTTTCCTTTTTTATCATCAAGTTTCAAATAATTTCATTTGTTTCACTCAGAAGCAAATCTCTTTCATGTGTTTCCACTCTCATTACCAAATTACAGACTTAAGAATCGAATTATCTTGAAGTTACCTACGAGTGCGATAGTTAATTAATAGTGGCAAAGTACACACATTTTCATTTAATGCCAATATAAGCACGCAAATTTTTGCTTGTCTTTCTCTAATGCTCTTTGTGTGCTTACTTTTTATCATTAAAAATAAATTGGCTAGAACCTACTAGATAATTGCATTATGTCTATTTTTATTTATTTTTGAGTTATTTCTTTTTTTCGGACAAGAAAGTGGAATGATTGAACGTAATACGAATAACAATTGCTTGAACGCTATCGATCGTCTACTCATGATGACAAGCTCAAATAATAACTTGTTTCTCGACAAACATTAGGCTCTCTTAAATTGCTTTACTCTTTAAGAGGTATAATCGGTAAGCAATGTCAGCAAATGAGTTACCATAAAATTCAATTTTCAATTGCAGATGTTATTTATCCCAATGTACGAACTCATGTGTGCCAAATTATAATAGCTGCACAATATTCCGGCATAAAGTAAAAATAAACAAGAATTTCTATGACTGATTTCAATAAATCTGAACATCTTTTTGATACGAATTGCAAATATATAAATTTCTCGATGATGTTATATGTAAAACGTCTTTAGATGGTTAAATTATTAGAATTTCAATTTTCCACAATCGAAATGCTAAATTTTACATTTCTTGCTTGCTTTGCAATATTTTTTTGAGATTAAATTATGAAAAGAAGCAATATTAGTTTCATGGTCGATCAACGCGAATTTCCTTTTGAATGCCTCGCTTTTTCGGTCATATGAAGAAACATGATGCTATCTAATCCTTCTTTGCTTCTTCACTTGTGATAATGTGTTATGTTATGTTAGCAAAATATTTGTTAGCAAATATGTTAGCAAATATTTTCGCTTTTTTTGCGCTTGATTTCATTTTAAGCTTCAATATTTTCATGAATATATTTACCAAATTCGCAAACTTCGTGTTCACTTGATTGATTTAACTTAAGCTAAACCAGAAACTTATTTTGCTTATAATTTCACCTCTTTCTTACGAACTAATCTAGTTTGTTCTATCTTCATCGATAAAATGGAAATGAAATTAATGAAATAAGCCGATATACAGGTGCAGTAAAGCTTAATAAAGCGAAAATTTACAACGATTTATGAGTTTCTGCTTAATTTCTTAATCCATTACTTTGAGATCACAGTTCAACATTCTCTTATCTCAAAGATGATAATATTTTGAGTTTTGTAAATTACTTGCTTATTTCATCATCCTTTCGTTGATCAATACAAGAAAATATTCAATATTTTAATCAATGTGAATGAATTTTATAAATCGAAGTACAAAACAAAAGAAATTTTTGTTGAAAATCACTTTTAATTATGAAATTAAATGCGTTGAACAAAGAAGATAAATAAATTTGTATGAGAGAGAACAAACAACTAACTAATGATCTTGTTTAATTCTTCTTCCCAAAGTTTTTCTTTCTCTTCGATTAGTCGCTTTTTAAGCTCTCTATTCGAAAAATGAATAATGAAAAGGAAAGAAAGGGAAAGAAGAAGCTTATGTTAGAAAATCAATAAAAAGTGATCAAAATTAAAAATATGATGTTTATTGTAATTAAACATCAATATTATCAAGAAACTTACTTTTCTCGATTATAAATGGGAAAATCGTTCGCCAAATTTTCGTGACTAATCTGCGGCGCAATTAACTCATCGTCGTAATTACCTCCAGAGTCGGAAATGCTTGAGCTGTTTTGATGTTCTAAAGCAATTCGTTTCACACTTTGTTGCTTTGACAACCGTTTCTTCTTCTTATGCAAAGGATTCGCTTCGATAATCATCTCTTCTAATTCGAATGTTGGATCACAGTTTAATTGATTCTTCGGCGGCACGAATATCGGCTGCACTCTCTTCTCGAGTATCGCATCGAAATCGACATTTTTACAAAATGAGCACCTATTTTTAAGATCTGAAACGGAAGAAATACGATCGTCGCGATTGTAGCAAAGTAAGCGTTGAACTAAATGAGCGAACGAGACAGACACATGTTGCGGAAATTTTAAACATTCGTTTCGTTGCATCGAAAGTATCTGTTCTAATTTAGTAGTCGAATGTATATCGAACGGTCGCTGCCCGCAGAGAAGCTCGTAAATGCAAACACCGAGTGACCACCAGTCGGCTTGAAACGAATAACCGCTGACCAAGTCCAAAGCGCACTGAAATACTTCTGGTGCTATTTTTACAACTTTATATTAGATTTTGAATTTTATTTATTTTGACAAATGCTATATTTACGAAAAAATAAAATGTGCAATTGTATCATTAAGCGCAATGCAAAAGCTGATTTTAATCCTGTTGTGAAAAAAACGAGAGAAGAGATCAAAAAATCTGCTGGGATTTGTGCTCAGGCGACTTTTGCAGTCGAATTCGTTTTCCTTTTACTTTATGATAGCAATAAAAAAAAGCAATTCGTAAATTCGACTAAATATCAAAAGAAGCTTTCGGAGAGAATGAAAAGAGAGCGAAAAATCTCTGAAATAAAACGATTGCATTGATGTTTTCATTAACAGTAGTTATAAACGATTGAAGCGGAAAATACGTAAACGAAAAAGTGAGTTCGTTAATTTTGAGCAAAACTGTAATAAGATCTTGTCTATAAAATTTAACCACTCACAACTTTCTCTAATTGCAAAGTGGACATCAATTAATGAATCTCTACTAGTTGCCAAAGTGTAAAAGTTTCATTCTTTCATTCATTCAATGTGAATTTTTTCTTTTAACTTTAACTTTTAATTCAAAAAAAACTTTTAATTTCAAACCGAATTCATTTTCAAAATTAAATGAAAACCTAAAATAAAAAACCTAAAATGAATAAAATAATTGAACAGAATTTTGGTGCTATAACTAGAAATTTTTACGTTTGTAGGAAGCAAAGTATCATTGCAATATAATCAACTTGATCACCCGCCATTTGCTGAATTTAATTCAACCTGTTCGCGAACATCAAATTTTACTTTATTTTCTCTTCCGCTCCTTTATTCTTTCAATTTCCAACCTTTTCTGTTCTAAATTTAAGCGGATAACCGAAGTAAAAAGTTGTTTGTTTATTTGCACATTAAATCGTTTTATCGCTATTAGCCGAAAAAAGCTTTCCAAATAACTACGTGCATTATAAGTTTGTCTCTCGATGTTTTTTTGTCACGTCCTACTCTTATCATTTCGAACTCATTTACTGAGCAAAAATGAGAGTTGATTATAAAAATATAAGAGAAATAGAAGCGTTAAGATGCAATGCTTTGTGAAAGAAAATGATCACTAGAAACATATCGTTAACGGTGTTTAGAAAGAAAAAAGCTTTTGCAACTTATACGCCTACTTCGTCATTTTTTATGTTTGGACTATAAAAGCTATCAATAAATTGATTGCGTTTTTAGACATTGAAAGAAAAGCAAGCAATAAGAATCTATGTTTGTAGTTGATTTCTAGATTTTGGTTTTATAATTTGGAAACATCTTTAAATTAATGATTACAATATATTTGAAAGCTGCTGATTTTCTACGTTCCTTAAACTTCTACAAATTGAAATTTATCATAAAAAGTTTTTCTAGTAAACCTAGAAGACTTTAAAAACTTTTATCTTGATTAAAACTTAAATAAAATAACACTGAAGAAGTAGAGCAAAATATTTATACAGAGAACATGCTATACATACTATAAAAAGTTAGCAGCATTTTGTAGAATTACACAATCACCGACAGACGAACATTAAACCTTAGAAGGCAAATGTGTTAAACAGTAAAAGCTCACTTGATTGTTGTTTTCACAACTTAATGAAGCTCACATATCTCTTTGTGTTTTCTGAGTTTATTAGTCTTGGCTACATTTTTTGGTTAAGATAAACTTTGGTTTTTAACATAAATTGTTGTTAAAATTTGAGGAGAAATGTTACGATGAGCGAGATAATTGACAAACAACTCATAGTTCTGCTGTTAGTGCTTTCATATGAATCACGTTAAAAATTGTTAAATTTTAAGAATTGTGTAAATTTTTAATTTCACAAGCGTTTCATATAAGAGAGATTTATTTTCAAAACACTTTCTGGCTGTTACTTGAATTTGTGATACATAGAAGATCTTTAATTTTTAAATATAGAAATTTTGAGAAATTCCTTAAAAAACGAATTTCTTTTCAAAAGTGAACAAGTAAGGCAAAAAATCAATTTGTTTTTCACAAAATATTAACTTAAAAATAAAAAAGTTTCTATCGTTTGTTTTTGTTTATTTCTTTTTAAAAAGGAAGTAAAAAAAATCCTCAAACTCAAAAATTGAAACAAATCCGCGCTATCTTTCTAAATCTCGTTTCAATTTTCCTTTTCTTTCAAATAAAATACTTATTTAAGTGAATACAGTTGGTTAAAAAATAAATTCTAAAACTAGGTTCTTATTTAAAAGCCTGCATATATTTTTAGAGAATATGTGTAAAGGGTGTGTGAATTAAAACGCAATACATATAAAGTTGAATAACTTTTTACCGGTCAAACCAAAAAATGTGATCTTTCACAAAGTTATGCAAGAACATCCGCAACACAAAACAACACATAAAATAAACAAATCGGTTAATGAATTGCAAAATAACGGCGATTTCCGCAAACATGCCATTTTCAACTGAACAACGCGTGTTTTTAGTTAATAAAAGCATTGAATTAAAACAGCTTTACAAAAGCAATTATAAAATTAGGACAGATTAAATGAAAGAGGAACATGCAAACAAAAGTTCTGTACCAAAAACGCTGAAAAAATTTCAAGAAAATGGTTCTGTCCGTGACTTGCCGCATGAGCGAGGTAACTCCGGATTGCCCGAAAATCAGGTCATTTAGGTCCAAGAAAGCTTTATAAGATCATAGGTATAGTCATAACTGAAAAGATTTTCAGTTTAAAAATTAAGATTCGGGACTATGCGACAAACGGCAAAAAAATCCGGCTTAAAGCTATATCGGGTAAATCGCCGGATTTGTTTTGTCGAGCTCGAATATGGTCAACGTGTCAATATTTGTAAATAAAACATTTAATTTTTACATCAGCAATGAATTTTTGGCATATTTTTCACAGAAGAAGCACATAGTCGCCTAAGCGGATAAAAAACCGGCAAAAAACCGCTTAAAGGGTTTAATGATGAAA